>OZ036005.1:14473074-14613074 GCA_964035015.1 Corallium rubrum
TGTATATCGGCCAAACCAGCCGACTTCTTCACACTCGAGTTTCTGATCACATGGGTGTTTCCGCCATTACTGGCAAGAAACGCACTAATCCTTCGCCCTCAAGTATTCTTTCACACCATTGTGAAACCGGCCATACCATCTCTCTTGAGGACTTTACTATTTTATCTTCTGGCACTTCGGTCACTGATCTGCTAATTAAGGAAAGCTTTCTCATTCAGAAGATTAAACCCTCGCTTAATGCAAACATCAGCTCCTTCCCACTTTCTCTCTTCTGACATCTCACCTCCCAACCTCTCACCTCTCATATATTTGTAATAGTTATTATTAGTAACCTATTTATATATTTGTAATTATTTATTCCATCATTCATCCTCTGAAGATGTTGCGAGAAGCAACGAAACGTTAGATTCATTAAATTACTTTTAAACTTATGGCTTTGCTTCGTGTACTATGCTGGGCATTGATATTTATATTAAGATTAAGATACCCGCCTGGATCATCAGTTGCTAATATTTGATGTCACACGCGCGCATAATGGTTATTGGAGAAGGTTATGTGTCTTTGCTATTATCAAATGTAATCACTTCAAATTCTCCGTGCTTAGTGTTATGAGAGAAACACAGTTACACACCCCACATGCTTTCTTAGAAAACAATTGGTTTGATAATAGCAATGATATGTAACTTTCTCTGATAAGTCATTATGCGCATGTGACGTCAAGGTGTTTAATTTCTATTTCAAAAAACTGAATTAATCTCACAAAATAAGCAGGGAATCGAAAAACTACAAAATCTGTTACTTGGTCACCTTAAAAGTTCTTTCAAATAGGATTTAATTTTTGTTTCATTTACATTTTAATTTAATAGTTTATTGTTATAGACTAACACTATCGAGTGCGTCTGCTTGACTATTTCTTTTATTGGTTGTATTAAAAATGCCGATAACATGAAAGTTTAGTTTTTTATGTAATATTTCATAAGAGATGAATCTGAAATAATGATTCTTATTTTAAACAATATTTTGGTTAAACAAGGAATATAAATAATAAAAAATAGGTTGTACATGATTTTCACGTCTTATCTTCTTCTCGAGTTGTTAAATATGTAATTTGAGATTTTGAAATATGCAACACGAAAGATCAGCTATATCTTCGGTTTCATTTGTCAAAACTGACTCAAATTATGCAGAGGAGGTCTGGGATCTGGACGAATTAAATCTGCACAGTTTGGTTGAGTTTAATCTTAAAAATACAATCATAAAAAGACTGTTGTGGATTTCATATCTGCATCTTAACTGCTAAAACTGATTGCATTACATGTATCACATACGGTGCATGGATACGTGCGACTTATCATATAGGTAATACACAATATAAAATAAAAATAGATATCATATATTGTCTTATTTATTATTGTGTTGTCTTTTTTAGGTATCAGCAATATTTTGATTTAGAGGGCGAGTCGGGCATTGTGGTTCGTGGCATTGGGACATGTGTTTTTCTTCAAAAAATATATGCTAGTTCCAGTC
The DNA here is from genome assembly GCA_964035015.1 of Corallium rubrum. Taxonomy (NCBI): domain Eukaryota; kingdom Metazoa; phylum Cnidaria; class Anthozoa; order Scleralcyonacea; family Coralliidae; genus Corallium; species Corallium rubrum. Next base: position 14,474,602 of record OZ036005.1, read on the forward strand.
CTTCTACACCAACCCATTTTGCTATGTCTCCAAGAGATTCTACAGGTGCTCAGGAATTGTAAGTTTATGAGTAACGGCTACCTATCTAGACATTTCGCATGTTTTTGTTGCAAATTGTGTGTCTGCTATAGCTAAATTTAAAATAATTCGGTTTACAAGCATGCACCTATCGTTGTATTTGTTGTACCAAGTTAAAACTTAAAATGATCTTCTTGAAAAATACAATTTGAGTGAAATCCAACATTTCTTGTTAAACTGAAGGGTTGCAACCTTAAACGCTGTAATTAAATGCTCAATTATGTTTCAAGCATTTTATGAATATTGCAGATTACAGAAGAAAATTCTGAAGAATATTCATAATTTAAAGTGCCTGTGGTACGAAAATGAAGTCTGTCTTATTTGAAAAAACACTTTAAATGACAGAGTAACATCTTTTGCAGTTGTTTTGCAAATCAAATGCAATTTGAAGGAAGCACGTGGATGTGTTTCCCCATCAAACATGTAAATTTTCAAGTGACTATGTTTGATAATAGCAAAGATATGTTACTTTCATGCACTGATAACTCATCATGCGCGTGTGACGTCGAAATGTTTAAATCGAAATATCTGAAAAACGAAGCAAGAAAACGAAAAACTGCAAAATATGCTACTCTCAGACTGTCGTTTTAGGCATTATTTCATATAAGTCAACTAATTATCGTTTTATAGGCAATTTAATAGCTGTTGGTTCAACTAGTTAATCGTGTACCATAAAATTAAACGTTTATTTCAACTTTATCAGAATAAGTGCATTAGTAACTAGATCAAAATTATATGATTTGTAGAACTTACACGTAGTAGGAAAATTCTGATTATTAGTTTTGGAATTCCCACTTCTATTTTCCAATATTCCGCAATGACAAATTGCAAACTACAATGACGCATTTGAGAAACTCAGGACTAGATAAATATAGATAAAGCTTGGAGATAAGCATTAAGCACTACATGCATTAGCCTGCGTGCAGTCTCTACGCGGAAATTGAAATAGGTTTCCTATAGAGATGCGAATCGGAACGCAAAAGCTTGTTCTGGTCACGTGGGTTCCAAGAATGTTTGGAAAGAATCTGATTTTAAAACCACTTTTAAAACCTTCTCCCTGACGTGTAGCAGCATCGATACATGCCATCTTGCTTTTGTCTTGTGCACATTGGCATTCCTTAGCATAAATTTTGCATAATTTGCAAATAACTAATCAGGTTCTTTCCCCACATTCTTGGGGAAACCAACGTGACCAGAACAAGCTTTTGCGTTCCGATTCGTCGTCTCTACAGGAAACCTATTCCGTTTCCGCGCAGAGACTGCACGCAGGCTATACATGCATGAGCAGAAGAAGTCACTAGGATTGAAGTGTTTGAAACGCGACCAGACGTTGTTCTATGTTTTTGTTAACGTGTATGCAAATATTGCACATCCGTGTGAATGCCTAAAAAGAGATATAGAAAAAACCCGGAGATACCAATCATGAAACGACTACCTTCTTTGTCAAAATCAAATACTAAGCAAAATTACTGTATGAAGACATACGATTCAATTATCGTCAAACAGTCGTAATGAAAGTTGGATAAGTTGTTTGAATATGTTATCGTAAAAATTAAGAATGAGCTAGTACTCCAAACAAATTGTTTTATCTTGAATAAAGGTTGGCCATAGACCAGCGACCAATCCATTAAATTTTGGTTGAATTTAGTTAAAATTTAGATGAGATATTAATAAAAATTTGACCGCATAATTCTCCACGAAGAAGAAATGCGGGATGGTTCGTTTTCTTTTTAAACATCTGTAATAACCCGCTGGGTGTGTGTGTGTGTGTGTGTGTGTGGGTGGGGGGGGGGGGGTGTTATATGCGGTGTCTGAGTACCCTCTTGTTTGTAAATAGATTGATTTCCGATATTTAAACTGTCTTTATCAGGGTTGAGGATTTTACATATTCTTCTCAAACTCATTAATAATTCATGAACCAAAAACAAAAGAAATCAATGTTTAATCAGTGCTTTGACATCGGAGGAAAAGTACTAGTACTTTGAAATAATGCAAAATACGTTTTAAAAGTCTTGGGACTTTGAAATAATGCAAATTATATCACGTTTCAGAGGTATCTTCGGAGTTTTGACTTTGAGAAGTCAGTTCAAATACTCGACGTCGGACTTTACCGGGATTACAAAGCCCTCGTGCATTAAAAAGGCTCGCCTTTGGCTCGCCTTTTCAAAAAGCACTCGGACTTTGAAATCCCGGTCCTCCGTCTCGTATTTGAACTATTACATATGGGATGTTTAGAACATTCTGAGAAGAATTGTAATATATCATGCAGATATAGTTTAACGCTTCTCTGGCTTAAATGTTTTTTGAACGCAACTTAATTCATGAACAGTGAGTTTTTAAATTGCGTTTAAAAAACTTTTAATCCAGAGTATCGTTAAACTATATCGGTTCTTTACCTGACTGCGTTTGGAATTGAAATTTCTCGAACTCATTTGTAAATCATGAGCTAATTAGCCAATCAGAAGGAAATATTTGGTCACGTGCATGAGTTTTGAAACCCGGTAAAGGTCGTGCCGTGGAAAATTAGGGAGCTTAAAGCCTTGTTCTCATATGTCGCCGATGGTCGCCGATCGTCGGCGATTTGCGATTTAGATGCATGTTAAAACGGGAAGTGCAGTTAAGTAATAAAGAACAATGCAGAAAAGCAGTGCTTTTATTCTTTTACTTAACATGCATCCAAATCATGGGTCGGCAACGATTGGCGACATATGAGAACCAGGCTTAAGCAAATACAACACGAACGTCAAGGTCAACGTTCTTAATACAATATAATTTTCCTCACACAAAGAAAATGAAAGATTTTTAGTCCGAAGAGTACTCCTAATTCGCCGTTCGCGTTGTTCAGATAATTTTCACGTCTTCGGGACGACGTTAACTCGTGAAACGGCGAAACCTGTTAGTTGAGTTTGACTTCAAACTATTCTACAAAACCCTTTTCGAACTCTAAAGCTTTTGATGTAAATTACTCGTGGTTTTTGCTAGATACTGAACTATAGATTGCCGTTGTGGTCTTAGCTTGCTTAGGGCCTGTTCAGACTAGGTGCCCGGGTACGGTGCTCGAGCACGGCCACTTGTTCACATTCACGGTGCCTGGATCTGATAAACGTTCACACAAAGCTTTTCATGGCTTTTGTTGCTATTTTGTGGCTTTGAGGCTTCGAATTACAAGGAATATTGAGTCAAAAGCGTGGGCACCACTTTGGGCACCACTATGAAAACGTGTTCACATTAGTACCCGTACCCGGGCACGGTGCCCGGGTACTACCTCAACGCACGGTGCCCGGTTTTGATTAGTTTGAGTTGGGCACCGCGAAAAAGTCGTGTGTCCACACTAGTGCCCGTGCCCGGGCACCTAGTCTGAACAGGGGGTAAAGCTCCCTAATATCACTAGAGTCTAGTCGCCGAAAGTGATGTAGAAGCCCGGAGATCCTCTCAGAGTAGACAGTAACAGTGTTTATAACGTTTACCGTTCACCTTTTTTATTTGACTAGTTTCTTTTGGACGAAGTCAATTCAAGCCTTTCGTCTCTTTTTGGTTTTCGGTCAATCGTCGTAAAGGCCAAACAGAAATAGCCTCAACCGCTATTCAACGTGCCATGCATTCTGGCATCTATTTTTTTAAATCCCGACAAAATAATTCGTATAAGGCCAAGAAATTAAATGTTTAACCGTAAACTCCATTGCAAACAATAGAAGCATCTACTTCACTTCTGTCGACTAGATCTGTAAAAAAATATTTTTTAGAACAGTCTAAACTACCAACGTGAGAAGCGAAAAAGTCCATGAAGATGAAATTTAGGAAAAAAAGATGAATTACATTTTTTGTCAAAATGTTTCAAATATGCCAAATATGTAAAATCCCCAACCTTGATATAGGCATTTTAAAGTTTTTTTAAAATATTTACAAAGCTCGGACAAGTTTATGAAATTTTTAGGGATGCTATCCGATTGTCTCATACGTGTTCTTTCTTTTCCTAAGGTTTATGACGTGTGATCTTGCGAAATCGTTTCCTCCACCTCGTCAAAGAAAAAGGACGTCATCATCTGAATCGGATGGTGGATCTCCGCTCAAAGGTTTTCAACTCAGTCCTTTTATGCAAAGTAAATCTTTGGGGTTAAATTTTAAAGTGACACGAAAGTAAACGTAATCACTTGAAGATCTACGTGTTTTTACGGGCGTTAAGTTTTGGCTGGAAAATTTCTGAGATGATATAAATGAAAAATGAAAGTAGCGGAGGATTAAACATGTTTATTGGAAAATTTTGCGTCCTGGGACATCAGTGTTGCTTTTCTTGAAAGATGTTTATCGTTAAGCGAGGCGAATAAATGCCTAACAGTTGTAAACATGAGGCAAACCGAACAAGCTCAAAAGTAAGGCAAACCAAAAGCCAGCCAAATAATTTTTATCAGTTTGTCGGTCCCGATGCCCAGGAGAAATTAAAATCTGTCAGTCAAGTGCCAAATCCTGCCGGTCACACATTACAAGTACGTAATTTACTCAATCTTGATACGGCTACGAACATAAACAACTGTGTATGAAGAAAAATGTGTTCTTTTATTAAACTATTTCATAACACCGTGTCATCCTCACTTGTATGAGTGGAACTAGTATCGTTTCACTAGTGCTATACTACTGCTGTTTTCTTTTAAAGTGGTTGGCTTCACTTTCTTAGCCCTCTTCTTGTATCTTCTCTTTCTTTTCTGTTTTTTGGGGCTGAGCCTGACAGCATATTAACTTCGATTTCGTTTTGTTTTCGTTTTAAATTAGATCATTCCATCTTTGCGATAACAATGTGCTTTGGAATTTAGAGCCAAACCGGATGTTCGTTGCCGGAACTGATGCTATCAATGTGAAATTCCAGAGCACATGTAAATCACGGCATCTCATTGGTTCACACAGATCACCCCACTTTATAAAGTTCGAGTGGTTGCTTTTTCATCTTAAAATTTAATCTCAAAAATAATCTTACCACGTATGCTCAATGGCAGGAAAACATCAATACAGGCTATGTAGCAGAGCCTTAGTATTCTCTGCCACTCCAAAAATGTTTGACCGGTCAAAATGATCATTGAAAACAAAAAAATTACGATCAAGGTGCTAATATCGCCGGTCATTGACCGTAAATTCCTTATTTACCTCGTTTGTTCCTTCTGTACGGATAAGTATTTGTCCTTGGATTTTTCTCGCACAGACCTCGCTCATTTGTCGCTTTCGTGCGAAAATCTTTCTCATACAGACCTTACATTCAGGTATAAGCCATTTGCACGATGACATACGATGGTGTTGTGTGCCTATAACTACCAGAATGCTTTGCTAGTATTCTAAGGTTTCGGCTAAAAGGGATGACTCAAAGGGACACGTCCATTCCTTTCGCGGCTTTTCCAATATATGTTGTCAAATATGTTTTTCCAAATTTGATGACATATTTTGGAAAAGCCGCGAGAGGACTGGATGAGTCGTTTTGAGTCATCCCTCTTAGTCGAAACCCTAGAATACTGGCAAAGCATTCTGGTAGTTGTAGACACCCAACACCATCGTACTTCAACGTGCAAATGCTCTATTACATGGTCATCTCGAAATCCTTTGTTTCAAGAGGGACGATTAACGTGTAGTTCTAAACGTCCCTCATCAAGTATTCATGACTAATTGACTAAACGTCCCTCGTTGGTATTAATGTGGAAGTCGTTCCCTCATAATCGGGACGATGCTAGCAGATTGGCTCACTGCTAAAGAAAGGGTGCTGTGAACACTGAGCAAGCCTGTCAAGATTCTTGCAAAAGCTGATGAATTCATCCTCTATATTTAATCTCCATTTAACTTTCAAAAGTTATGGGATAACTTTTTATTACATAATAAATGCATAACATTTTCGGTTATTAGTGATTACATGCCCCTCAAGTTTTGGGAGGGTTTATGAAAGTTCCTCTCGCCTACGGCGCTCGAGACTTCCGCAAACCCTCCCTTGGCTTTTGGAGACATACATAATGGTTAATAACCCGAGATGTCATACATTTTCTTATAATAAATAAGTTTCTAGCATTGGTTGATTTTTCTAGACAGTAGCGGTAGCGGAGACGCGGGAAGTTTAAGTGGATTAGCAAATCCTAAGATACCGCGACAGGCAACATGGAGAAAAAAGAATATCGACGAGTTTGTAAGTACATATCATATATCTTGAATTAGTTCAAGCGTCTAGCTCTAACGTGAATTTTTTCACGGACTAAGTTTGTGAATATTTTAGGAATTTCCGTTTTTCACTTTGACGAAATTTCCTCCGGGATTTCTGAAAAATATTGGTGGCGTCGTTAGTGCACGATCTGTGAAACTTTTGGATCGAATCAACAATCCAGGTTTGTTTTCTTTTATATTAGACCTCACAGTTAAGTTGGCCAATCAGAGAGTTAGATTTGTACCACGTGATAATGGTAGTTTTTTATAAATAGCTCTACCAGATCTCGAATTTCTGGGTAGCGTACGACACCGGCGTATTCGAAACTCGAATAATTACCTGCATCTCAGCATTCGGTTTTACTACTTGCAATAAAAGATTTTTGTTGAGATTGAAGTAGCTTGATGATTTGCAAGGAAGTACCTTGCTTGATGATTTGAAAGGAAACATAAGTTACTGTATGATTTCTAATACAGAACCATCCTCATAGAAACGTGAGAAAATTTTTCTTGAGTATCTTACACTGCGAGTTCAAATCCCGCTCGAGTCAGCCGAATTTTTCGGTTGACTCTAGCAGTATAAGAAAATCATGAAAACAATTTTTTACTGTATGAAAACATGTATACCTATACACTGTTCGGTATAATATCTCATTTATATATAGACCTTTCGCTTGGTGTATTCCACAAAAATTACCTCGGGTTATTTTATCCGTCGGGGTAATTTGTATAGGTATAATAGCATGGTTTTGAGTGCAATTTGGAAAAAAACATGCTCGAGTGAGATTTTCAAAGACTATCAAAATGGCACGAGTCCGAAGGACGTGTGGTATTTGAGGTCTTTGAAAAACTCACGAGGGCATGTTTTTCCAAATTGCGCAAAAAAACATGCTATTACGTATTAATAATATACATGAAAAAATGTCCAAGTCAACTGTACTTACATTACGTACAGTTCTCTTTCGGCAGTGACCACTCCTCGTTTATTTGGTTGTTTAAAAACGCTTTTCTTCTTCTATCACTACTCGAGAAAGTTTACTAAAAGCACTAATAATCCCAGGGGCGTATTTAGCGTTAGTCAAATAAGTCAGATGACTAACGTGAAAATTGTTAAGCGAAAATTGCATGTATTTTATATTATATTTATGCTTAGAAGTGAAGTAACATTACGTAACGTTACGTGTTTCAGGATTTAGGCCGATTTAGCCATTCTCATTGGGCCAACACAATCAAAACGCGAGCGCTGAGTGGTTTAGATTTTGCAGGATTTAGGCCGATTCTTGCAGGATTTAGGCCGATTTAGCCATTCTCATTGGTCCAAAACAGCCAAATCGCGAGAGCTGACTGGTTTAGATTTTTGCAGGATTTAGGCCGATTTAGCCATTCTCATTGGTCCAAAACAGCCAAAACTCGAGCGCTGACTGGTTTAGATTTTTGCAGGATTTAGGCCGATTTAGCCATTGTGATTGGCCAAAACGAGGCGAATCGTTGAATCTGATTGGTTGATTGCTTTGCCGAAAGTATGCTGTACCGGAAGCCTGCAAAATGCGGTCTGCTAATTCTGTTCGATCGATTCATGGCTTCTAAGATCGTGTGTTGTGTGCTTTAAAAAGCAACGATGATGTCCCTTTGCGGCAAATGTATGTTGATTTGTCTGCGAGAATCAGTGCTTGTCGAGTACTGACGGCGGGAGAGCATTTCCCCAAGATTGGGAAGGCATTTATATACCGAGATATCGGTGCTAAGACGGCCTATTTACCACAGCACATGAAGGCGGACAAGAGCAAGCCATATGTCGCTCTAAGGTAAGCTTATAGGCACAGTAGTTTATCAATATGCGTTCAATAATATATTGATGTTAATCTGTTGTCATGTTACTTCCCTAACCTTTGTTGATATTCGTTCCATATTAGCATAATCTGCCTTGAGCACACTGGTTATAACCAACGCTATTATCATGCTTCATGTAGTACTATAAACACTACTTAGTAGTGTTTCAATTCTAGATACCCACTAATATGTCATAATCACGATGCAGAGTCAGATTGCCTTTCCACAGTACAGTTTTCATAATACATTCTTCCTCAGTTCATATTACGAATCAGTTAATTGTCTATACAGTAACAGTATATAACCATATTATAAGTATATAACAACATATAACTTTTAAACATATAAGTAATAAGTTCTGGGGAAACAGACTGAAAGCTAGCAATAAATATCTACTTGACGTTCCTACAAATTTCCATGTATTATCGTTATCCATCAAGTAAACATTCTTCTCACATGTGGCTAAGATGAAATTTTAATCGGATAATTGCACTGGACAGGAATTGAACTTGGGTTTGGGTGCTGTTGCCTGAAAACCAGACAGCTCATAGTAACATAGGTTAGTAGGGGGATGGGTAGAATGACCAGGATGATGTAGAGAGTTGAGCTCCTCTATGTCGATGAAATGGCCCATTATGGTCATTAACAAAAGCTTCTCCTGACTCCTAACCAGACATTGTCTGCTTGGATTGAGGTGTAAAAGGCAAGTATCAGGTGTCTGAAAACCAGACAGCTCTAGGTAGGTGGGGCTTGAGCCCCACTATGTGGCTAAGATGAAATTTTAATCAGATAATTGCACTGGACAGGAATTGAACTATGGAAGGCAGCCCACCTAAGAGAAGGAAAACTCTGATTTCAAACCCCTTGCTCTGGGTTACAGAACAGTAAATTCAGTTAGACCTTCACTTGTGTGTTGGTTGGGTTGTCCATGTTGGATTCAGTGACTGCAACAATGTGGCTGGTGTTTCCTTGGCATGCTGATGAACTTATCTGAGTGAAACAGACATCTTTTTCATATAAGAATGTGACCACACATCTCTCTACTGTTTATTGGACTTCCCCACCCCCATTCCTGGAGAAACTTAGTCATACACACTTGCAAACTGTCACAAGGGTTCTAAGACAACAAGAAAATATCAAAATCCAATTTGGACAAATTTGAAAATGATAAAATGTCCCATTAAAAACATGTTTTAAAACATTTAAAATTTTGCTCAAAAGTGGTCAGAATGCAGGAAATGCCATTTCAGAGATCCAAATTTCAAAAATTTCCGGGGGGGCATGCCCCCGGACCCCCCTAGAAATCGAAGTTGACTAAGGTATCAAAATTCCTAGATCCGCCCCTGAATCCTCTAGTTTTCTTGCAGGTACTTACTTGACAACAATAAGGAATAATTAGCTTCAGATTTTAACGAATTGTTCTTCTCCGTTTCAAATCTTGGCCACCATATTTGTTTATTTTGTGTAGGAAGAGAACGAGGTTGAAAATGCCATCCGTCAAAATCCGTTGTAGAACGTGTTTGGATCTTTTCAGTTTTTAGTGCAAAGTTTCGCAGAAACTTTGCAGTATTGTGATGGTGGCGAAAATTCACATGATACATAGTGTAAACTTTTCCGGGGGGTGTGCCAAGTTTAGCGACATATAAGTTGTCGTGCTTGGATGAATAATATCGTTGTCAATAGGTACTTTAAAGAGTTTCACTGATAACTAAGACAATTCAGTAAAGTAACTGTGGATATCTCTTGAAAGACTTAAGTCAAATATTACATTTTAATCTTGAAGTATGTCGAGTCTAAAATCAGAATATAATGTTTTCCTCTGGGTGTTTTCCCCCCGGTTTATGTAGAAATCTTACTGCGCACGCGCGAAACTAAATTTTACAAAAGTGAATACCATATAATGGCGGGGACACAAGAAGGTGCGACCGACAAGCGATTAATAGAGAGGAGGCGATGAATTTTCTCGTCAAAATAAGGACTATGTGGTCTAATTAAATATGGTCTGAGCGAAAGGATTATATTGTCACATGTATTTCGAGGTAAGCGTATGTTCAGTAGTTTTTATTAGTTTATATTTCACTGTTGACGAATCGCGCCCAGCCGCCCAACTGCTAATTTTGAAATTTATAGAGTCAAACTAGAGATTTTCCCAAGGGTGGTATGATATTAGCCGCTCAGGTATGATGAACGAAGGGCGCTGAGTGCATAAACTTTCTTAGACGATAAACTCAGTACAATCATCGTCTTTTGTTTTGGTCGCTTCTGCTGCCGTGTTTAACACAATTCATCTTTTTTCGCCTCTTCACGGTTTGGTGATTTCCAAATACTTTATATACACAACTATATTTTCATACTATTAAGGCCTACGACAATTGCCTCAGACAAAATTACAAGTCACAAACGACGTGTTTCCCATAACGCAGATACACTGTATCATAGATTCGTAGTCCAGTTTATTTTGTGTCGATTCTCAAGACTGCCGTAGTTAGTTTTTCTTTGCCGACATATAAAAGTAATGTGTATTAAATCACCGCTTGAGAAGTCGGCTGTTTGCATAATTGCATCATCGCTGTACTTTTATAGTATAAATATCATACGACATTTAATGGCTGGTTACAGACGGCGTATTTTTTTTATGAAATTTCAATTCGCAGTCGAGTTTACATATAGCCGACTCGCCTTCTTTTGTTTTTATGTCAAGATACCTCGGGCTCAGTGAAAGTCAGCTCTAGTAAAGCAGCCGCCAGCCGAGTACCAGACTTTGAATCCTTTATCAATTCGCGTAATAGATTTAAACAAAAACAGATATTTTATAATAACAGAATAGTCGAAGGTCAAATGAGTTGTTTACGTTCATTGATACGACCGGATATGAGAGATGAAATCATGTGAGGCATATGACGCCTAGCAACGGGAACGTTCTTTGATGTGATTGGCTGTCTAAATACGGAAATGAGTTTTTTGGTCACATGATATGCTGCAGAAGGGAAGTTATGTGTGTGTTCTCTGCGACTTTTTACAATCCTGCGACTCTTTAGAATCCTGCGACTCGCCAGGAAGCTTCAGTTGGTAGCGAAATGCGAGTAGATGGCCAATGTGTCATCGACACAAAGTTCGTTAGCACTTCAGGTGCAAAAGGCGATCAGATGTCAACGAACATTGCCACAACGTTCAGTCGCCACGTTAGCATTTCAGATGCGAAAGGTGACGAAGTGTCAACGTGCACCGACACAGACCCAAAAGTTCACGGGTCTATCACAACGGTGAGCAATTGTGAACTCTATCAAAATCTAACAAATACTTATCAAAATCTACGAAACTTTGCACTATCCTTGGATTCTAGTTGTTTAAATTGATTGGCTTGTTCGCTTCAAAACTTTGCACTGTATAGACCTTTTATATACATATAAATTAGCCCTTATGAACTCGTTTTCATGTGTGAAATTCAATAGAATTTTACTTTAAAACGAGGCCATAAGGGCTAATTTATATGTTTATATGGCTGTTTTTTTAAACTGCACTGCTCTTAGCCAATCAAAATTGATAATTTTCATCATGTATATTATTATTTGTGGAATACCTAAGCGATGGGTCTATAAATGATAAGTATCAGTTCAATGAACTTTGTATATACCTGCAAGGCTGACTCCAGTCAACCATTTGACGGAAAACTAAGAACACCGCCATGGAAAATGGAACTTTAGTGGTAACACAAATTAGTTTACTACTTTAAGCATTTCGCTTTGGCAAAATTTTTGTAAGCAAAGCTTTTTAAAAAAGTAGTGTAAAGGAAACGAGTTGCGAGACTTGACTACATATACTAGGCAAAAATGGTTTCATTTGAAACGTCAATTTAACTTTTTAAGAACATTAAAACGGACATCATTTTACCTAATTACCTCACGTCTGCCATTTATTACTAGCTAGAATTTTTGTTAGTTTTGTTTATGGTCAGAATTAGCTCGTTAATATTTGGATTATCTAAGAACTTGCCCTAATACTATAATGCTAATTTTAGATAAGTATTAACTCAAAATGACGTCTTTCATCAGTTGAGTGCATGTGGTTTTTCCCATGACGGAGCCGGACCTTTTTATTACATTCTTATCGGATATAGGCGGCCGGCCAAGGCTTCAAAATATTACTTTTGATGGCATTTCTTGTTACAAACAGGCAAGCATGCTAAATCTTATTTGATAGTGTATACTTTGAAGGTGAGGGGTGTTGGCAGCCATAATTATTGATTTATATACAAAATAGAGCTATTTGAAAGCACAATGTGATGGGTGGGATATCTGTAAAGTGCTGCTTATTTACGTTTGTGTTTTATTTGGATTGGCTAATTCAGAATTCTACCCAATCAGCGTGCCTGAAGTTCTGATTATTCTAATTCGCATAGCTCAATTATAAACAAACAAGAAACATGGCGCAAATTCGCCTAAATATAACACTTAGAAGAACAGCCACAACAATCTGAAAACTTTTTGTTACAAGCAGGCAACCACCATATAAATGTAGCTCAGCCATTCATCAAGATGACTAGGCAGGGTTCCTTCCGTGTATCACCGGATAGAACTGTTGAACCGGTGAGTTAAATGTCTAAGGATATTATGAGCAACACTATACTGTAGTACAAAAGCTCAGCTTTATAACAGTAGATACATGTCGGTATCAGCAAACTACCAAAATAAAACGAAGTAATTTATGAATATGAGACTTTCCTGTAGCTACCAGGTCTAATAAATTTATGATTCTTGGCAAGCTTACCTTAATTTTTGTGGCTTTTCTTCGAAGTATCACATTTAGATGTATTCACACCATATTTTTTGTTTGTTTATGATTGTGAGTTATGCGAATTAGAATAATCAGAACTTCAGGCACACTGATTGGATAGCATTCTGAATTTAGCCAATTCAAATAAACACAAACGTAAATAGGCAGCACTTTACATATATATTCCATCCATCACATTGTGCTTTCAAAAAGCTGTAATTTTAGTATATAACTCCATAATTACTGCTGTCGAGACCCCTCACCTTCAAAGTATACACTATCCGATACGATTTAGCATGCATGGTTGCCTGCTTGTAACAAAAAATGCCATCACCCGTGTTTTCGAGACATTTTATCGAGGTTGGCTGGCCGTCTAATATTTGACAATCTCTGATGACACTAAACTTTTTCGTCGTGTCCTTTACGCTTCCTTAGGCATTTCTGCAGCGTAGGTTATTCGCGGTGGCTATATGTACAACACACGAACAAGGAGCGCTTTAGGTATTTTAATATTGACAGACAGGCAGACAGACAGACAGACAGACAGACAGACAGACAGACAGACAGACAGACAGACAGACAGACGGACGGACGGACGGACGGACGGACGGACGGACGGACGGACGGACGGACGGGCGGGCGGACGGGCGGACGGACGGACGGACGGACGGACGGACAGACAGACAGACAGACAGACAGACAGACAGACAGATAAACAAACAAACAAACAAACAAACAAACAAACAAACAAACAAACAAACAAACAAACAAACAAACAAACAAACAAACAAACAAACAAACAAACAAACAAACAAACAAACAAACAAACAAACAAACAAACAAACAAACAAACAAACAAACAAACAGACAGACAGACAGACAGACAGACAGTATATGAAATGAGTGAATGAATGAACGAATGAATGAATGAATAAAGGAATGAATGAATGAATGAATGAATGAATGAATGAATGAATGAATGAATGAATGAATGAATGAATGAATGAAAGGGGGCATGGAGGAATGGACGGAAATACTTAATTTTTTGTGGGCCGCGTAATAAACAAAATAAAAACTATGTTTACAAGTAAAAACGTAACTGATTACCTACCTAATGATATATTTACAAATGTTAAAAATAGAAGCGTACATGCGTCTACGTTTAGCACGTGACATTGGGTGCCATCTTGGTTGTTTTCTGTTAATTTCTAATACCCTTGCTAGAACAAACATGACGGTGAGCCGCGTGTCAACAGTGTTTGCCACGCAAAAAAATCAACCAATATGATGTTGACGTCATGTGCAACAATCTATTCACATAATCTGATTTTCCTCATGATGCATATCATTGCAATAAGACATATCTGACTACTATAGTAAGTAAATCCACATCACATGTATCAGGAGGAAAATTGAGTCCAGTTAATCAGGTGATGTGAATGGCCTTTGGTTAAAATAATCCTCAAAGACACTGGAAGTGTAAATAATATAACAATAGAGGACATAGCAATATACCAAATCAGGAAATGGCCAATTTAATTTGATAAAATACATATTAAGAACTTTTCAGATATTTGTTATATTTGACCAGTTTAGCATGAGAATTTGCTACTACATGTATACACATGCAGAAATAATACAGTCATAATATGTTACATACTTGCTATATCTTGGATGCATATCATCGCAGTCAATAACATAGCTAAAACTGACGCAGAATGTTTGACCTCAGTCAATTATATTAACAATGAATCCAGATTTTTCTCGATATCAAGCTCAATTACTCAGAAAAGATAGAAATCGTTTCGAACCCTGTCTGGGGCTCAGAAATCGTTTCTGAATAATTCCACCAAACGTCAGTTACATTACACCAAGCTCGCTCGTAAACGTACCACATACATTCAACTCATGCACATATCAATGTTAAGCGGTACGGGGGAGACTGGGCATACCCAAGGGGTTTGGCAGATGTTGAGGTCCCGCGGTGGTGCAATTTGATCATCTCAGAGTCTCCAACATCGGGACTTTTGACAACACTCAGACCTAGACCTCTCTTATTTTGCACGGTCGGTGGCCACGATGCAACTGCAAGCCACAATGGCGGGGTATTGAAGCTCGCAGACAAGAGGTCGAAGTCGAAGAAAACGAGCAATATTTCCAAGGAAGTCAAGTTCTGGTTTGTTCAGTTGCACAAATTTCATGAAAGAGAGAGGAGCTAAGAAGAAAGTTTTAAACCTGAATGTCAGTTTCATCACTTGTCAAGACTCAAGTTTATTAACATTTTCTGTTCAGTTGAAATAAATATTGATATTTTGTTAAATTGTGTTGTAATCATTTGATCACCACATTTTGTAGTAGAGGGAATTTTATCTCATTTGACTGTTGAATAAATCCCAAGGGTGGGACATTTGACAAAAAATAATTTCAAATCAAATCTCCTGGGTATGCCGGGCCTCCCCCCTCCCCCTGCCGCTTAACATTGATATGTGCATTATCTTACGCAATACATTAATATAGCATGCTACACACTACACTTTGTTAAGTTTGTTTAGTTTGAGTGGTGTGATATTCAGATAACGTATGATCAGAATGTCGATCACCACTATTAAACACATTGGTCACACATTCAATTTTTGTGAAACAGAAAACAAGAAATTAGGCCATTTAGGGAGAAATATCTTGTAACAATGGCTTTTAGAGTATTAAAATGAATGGGATGTCCTTTCCATGTTTTGAAACGATAAATTGTTTTGTGTGTAACTGTCAGGCTTACGGTAACGTTGAGGACAAAATGCTTTGAGTTATATATATATATATATATTTAGTAGAAACTTACTAGTATTCTATTGCAAATGCTGCAATCTGATTGGCTACTCTACTCGATATCTATTCGTCAATAGATAGCGAGTAGCAAATTGAGTACCAGTACTCGCGCCGCCATGCAGTAAAACAACATGGAGGACACGAGGAGTGAGAGATTGTTTTGCCTTGGTTTTCACACAGAAACAATGGTTATGCTTCGTTTTTTGAAATAATTTGGAAGAACTAAGGTACACAAGTTAGTTTCTACTAAAACAATTAGATTATTCGCTCTCAATTTCTATGAGATGATAGTTGACTCGAGCTCCGCTCTCGTCAACTATTCACTCATAGAAATTTCGAGCTCATAATCTAATTGTTAAATATATATTTAGTAGAAACTTACTAGTATTCTATTGCAAATGCTGCAATCTGATTGGCTACTCTACTCGATATCTATTCGTTGATAGATAGCGAGTAGCAAATTGAGTACCAGTACTCGCGCGGTCATGCAGTAAAACAACATGGAGGACATGAGGAGCGAAAGTTTGTTTTGCCTTAGTTTTCGCACAGAAACAATGGTTAGGCTTCGTTTTTTGAAATAATTTAGAAGAACTAAAGGTACACAAGTTAGTTTCTACTAAAACAATTAGATTATTCGCTCTCAATTTCTATGAGATGATAGTTGACTCGAGCTCCGCTCTCGTCAACTATTCACTCATAGAAATTTTGAGCTCATAATCTAATTGTTAAATATATATATATACATATATATATATATATATATATATATATATATATATATATATATATATATATATATATATATATATATATATATAATATACATATACATATACATATACATATACATATACATATACATATATACATATATATATATATATATATATATATATATATATATATATATATATATATATATATATATATATATATATATATATATATATATATATATATATATATATATATATATATATATATATATATATATATATATATATATACATAACATAAAAACCCAGTACAACAGGCAATTTACATCGTGCTCTCACAAGTTACATATAGATTCTTGTGACACAGTATAAGTTATAATTAGTTCCTTACCTTTATAAATCTTCCCGAAATCAAAAGAAACAACTCGTTTTCAATGAATCAATCGTTCGTAGACAAGATGGACGAAGCAGTGAAGCATAAAGTAGATCGACGCCATATTCACTAAATCACATTACCTTGTTACTTACTTCGTTGCTACATTGGAAAATATCAGCACACCTTCGCTTATATTGGCTATGTAATTCGCTATGAACATTTCGTGCGTCGATGAATCTGATAGAAGGAAACCTATTACGTCACAAAACTGCGAATACATCATAACGTCTACTGTTGCTATAGCAACGTAGACGGAAAAAGGAAAGAATCGCAGTTAGATCTTTAAAATTTTTCTAATATAAGAAGGTTGTTTCAGACTCTAGCACACTTTTAACTAAAGGACTTTTGAAGCGTTTGTATTATACGTATAGACCACTGTCATAATGTCCACCACTTTAAATATTCTTTATGTGCATCTAAACAAGCCTTCCTAGGCTCGTTATGAAGCAAAGATTCTTTTGAATTGCAGACACACAAACGAGGCTAGAAAGGCTTATTAAGATGCACATAAAAGAATATTCAAATTAATCGCTATTATGAAAGTGGTCTATAGAACATAGTTGTTACTTCTTAGGTTGTAACAATTAAGGACGGTTAGAGGGGAAAAATAAGTCGGCAATGTTGTTTTCTCTGCACTAATTTTCCTCTTGCACTAAGACATACAACTGGTCCTTTTTTTCTATATTGTAATCTTTGCCAACCTAGTGTTGTTTTTTTTAACAATATTTACGTCTACGCATGTTTTACAGATGAACCTGAAACTCGGGATTCCTGGTGGAGTGAAATTCGTACAGAAATTCGTTCTCATACTAAAGCCCTTGGATGTCACGCAGTAGTCGGCTACTCGGAGTCGTCCACAATTTGGTAAGTAATATTTCATAAACGAGTGAGAGTGTTTTACCAGGGGTTACAAACTCGCGAGGACAATGAAAATCACAAGGCCGTTAACCGAGTAATTTTCTTTGTTCTCGCCAGTGTTTGTAAACATGAGTTTTCGAATGTTTACAAACACGAGAGAATATTGAAAATTGCGAGGTAATAGGCCGAGTGATTTTTGTTGTTCTCGAGTGTTTGCGTAAAAACACGATACACGAGTTTATGAAATCACTTCTCAATCGTCAATTATGGTAGATGAACTTGGTAATATTGGTGTATATTAGATTAGACAATGGTTTTACGTTGAATTTATAATTAAGAAATGTGGTAATAAAGGGTTCTTTGTTTGTGCCGATTTTACGATCTATTTAGGGTCTACAAAATGTATTATGCAAAATATGGACAAAAATGGCTCTTTTTTGTTGTGTGCTGTGGGTATAATATTTTTTAGATCCTAAAAATGTTTAATATAATATGTTATATGATTATAAAAGTTTAGTATAATAAAACAACCTATATAGCGATGTGATGGCATTTCTAGCTCTCATTTCGGAAAACTTGCCTGTTGGTGTTATAGGGTTAGAAAACTATGTAGCCATTTCACCCTGAAAATGACACATCTGGAAATGCTGTCATCCAAAAATGTAAACTAGGGATGTTGACCTTCATTACCATGAACATTAGCCTTTGTTCCTCAAGTGGTACCAATCGATCGATTTTGGGTTGCTGGCTCATGCACTATGCTTTCGGTCCTCGTGGCGAAAATAGCCTTGGCATCGGCTGGTAACATGACACCCAAAATTTTGGGGTGTTTCGGCAAGAAAATTTATGCGGTCTTTGTGTTTATTTTTTCTATACGTGTACATTTATAATAATTAACAGTTATTCACCGAAGTGGAGGTGCATAGTGCTGGATATTTGCCGAGCCGCAAAGCGGCGTGGTGAATGTCTACACTATTCACCGACACTGAGGTGAATAATTGTTTTAGCATATCCTCATAAATGAAATAACAAGTTTAACATTCTTATATTTTTCGGTATTTTTGTACAAGTCACGGCCACTAGCAACTTGGCGTGCTCGATATTTCTCGACAAAACAGTTTTTACAACTTTTGAATATATTAATGGCTAGAAAATTGTAAAGAAACATACCTGTGCACACTCTTCTACTTAATTCTGCTGACTTTTCTCGTAGCAGTCTACTACATCAGCCTTGTATATCAACAAAATCTTCTCGGCTTTGGTAAACAAAGCAAAAGTGGCCGCCATTTTGTTTTGCCCGCAGGTGAATAGTGCAGGATATTCCGAGCTAGAGGAACCAATCAGATTGCGTGAAAAGCACTATTTACCTGCGAGGTATATGCTAATGAGAAATATTTAACGCTTTGCTGACTCACTCATGTGAAGCCTTCATCAGAAAAGCAACTTGCAACTTTAGCAGATATTCACATTTTGCTAAAGCGCACCAGTGAACTCGATGTAAGTTAAAATCTGATACCTGGAACGCTAACGTCCAGTCATTCGTGTGGCAAAAAGTGAGGCAAAAAGTTCCAGGCCTCTGCGCGGTTTGCTGGTAGGTTTCAGTCTCCCACAAAATGTTTTTTACACGGCCACCGGTCTTGAGCGAACTGCGAAAACTCGAAAAGGTTTGAAAAATTATTTATTGAATCATTTTATCACGCTTTGGTAAACGTGCATTTTAAATTTTGATTGGTTGTGCTACGCTGCCGAACTAATTATGCAGTAATTGTTTATTTGTTGCTATCTTACTATAGTAAGAGTCATTGTCTTTCAAAACGTGCACGAAGTTTTTCAGTCAAGAAATGAGATCAAACTTTTCGTTATAATATAAACCATATATTAGAGTTTCGTTACTCCGAAGAGGATACAAAAAAATCAACACAAATTTAGTATAGAATATGCTGTTAGTACCAGTTGCATATGTCGTTTTGTTTAAAAAGCATTCCGCATTCGTTGAAAACTAAACAATCTAGTTGTCAGTTATTTCTTAAAATATTATTAGTTACAAAATCAAGCTCATACAAGAATAGCTTTCTCACTTTTGTTCTCACCTTTTCAGCTGGCTGTTTTCATCCTAGTCAGCAAAAGGACGTCTGTTTTCTCCGCCTATTTTCATCCCTAGCTTAATTTACTGTCTAGTTTTGGACTGCTATACAGTAATGAAAACAACAACAGCACTACACAACAATGGGAAACCATTAAATGCACGTTTACCCTGACAAAATGTTTGATAAATATTTTTTTCAAACCTTTTTTCGAGCTTTCGCCGTCCGCTCAAGACGGGCGGTCGTGTAAAAACATTTTGTGGGAGACTGAATCCTACCTGCAAACCGCGCAAGGGCCTGGAACTTTTTGCCTCACCTTTTGGTTACGCGTTAGCGTTCCAGGTATCAGATTTTAACTTACATCGAGTTCACTGAAGCACACTAGCTGAAACATCTCTTTGCGCGTCGAAAAAACATTAGGCAATAGCCAACTTATTATAGCTTTTGTACAGCCTTGTTTAACTCTCGTATAATTATAGGCTGTGATTCAAGCTTTACGTAGGCTATGCTAACAGGGACTATATTATTAAAACTTTACCCACGGCTAGGCCTTGTGTCGACCGTTTCAAACTTGGCTAAATATTTCTCAAGATACTGTCTCTCGATATGTGTATATTTCTAGCTATAGCCAGAAGTTAAGTGGCTCTTAGGTATTTTTCATGATTTTTAATACTTTAATTTGGTTTTTATATAGTGATGAATTGATTGTACTATCGGCCAC
Source organism: Corallium rubrum (assembly GCA_964035015.1). NCBI lineage: Eukaryota > Metazoa > Cnidaria > Anthozoa > Scleralcyonacea > Coralliidae > Corallium > Corallium rubrum. The sequence continues at coordinate 14,495,089 of OZ036005.1, forward strand.
TGGAACCGCTGCCTGTGTTAATTTGGAAATGGATCTGAAATCTCCTGGTATGTTTCAGCTTGTTGTTGTTGTTGTTGTTGTTGTTGTTGTTGTTGTTGTTGTTGTTGTTGTTGTTGTTGTTGTTGTTGTTGTTGTTGTTGTTGTTGTTGTTGTTGTTGTTGTTGTTGTTGGTGGTGGTGGTGGTGGTGGTGGTGGTGGTGGTGGTGGTAGTGGTGGTGGTGGTGTTAGTGTTAGTGTTACTGCTGTTGCGGTTTGCCGTTTCTGTTGTTGCTTTCACGGTCGTCGATGTTGATGATAACGATATTGATATTGTCTTTTATACATGGCAGTGATGCAATGGTGCACTGGTGATGCATAGTGATGCGGTCGTCGTGTGTTGTGGTGCATAGTAGTGATGTATGGTTGTAGTTTGTTCTGATACTTGGTGTTAATGCATGGCGGTGATGCAGTGGTGGTGTGGTGATGCGGCTGTAGGGTGTGGTGATAGATGGTGGTGATTCATGGTGACGATTTATGTGAGTAGGGTATGGTGGTTTGTGGTGATACAAAGTGGTCATGCAACATTTCGGTAATGCAAAGTTGAAATGGATGTTGGTTGGGCGATGTGATATCTCGAGTAGTGCATGGTTGTGTTTTGTCATGCGTGGTAGTGATACGTTAAACAAAGAACATTGTATAAACTTTTTTATTAGTCTTAAAGACGTTAACACTTTATCATAACTTTCTCCCCCGACAAAAGAAACATGTCTCTCCACGATCGAACTATATAGTTAGGAGTCTAACGTTTCGAGCGAAGGCCCTTCGTCAGGAAACGTAAAGAGTGTAAACAAACAACGAGCTTATATAAGAATGATAATCATGTGACCAAAAATAAGTCAATCAGATAAAAATAACAATACCAAATCAATAATGAGATGCGAAAGACATTTGCTATTGTCACCGTCAATCACCGTCGATGAGCAAACAAAGGAGGGGTGTAAAAAGGATGAGCAAGAGTAAAAAATAGATAAATTAATTAAAAGTGAAAATACTGTCTATGTCTGCCTTTTCTATATACCACTTGCAGCTATCCCCTTGGTGGAGGATAAATGCTTATAAGCTATAGAATTTTTATTCATTATTTGCTCTGTTGAACGTCGGAACTTTGAAGTTGTCCTCCAGATGCACCGTTTTGACGTCATCTGCAAGAGGTCTATAAACAAAAACAGCGTCTTCAGAAGTGTTAAATAAAAGAAAAAACTAGATAAGTGAAAATACTGTTTATGTCCGCCCTTGCTAAACAAAAACAGCGTCTTCGGAAGTGTTAAATAAAAGTGGTGAAATGTGGTGGTAATATAGTCGTGATATGTGATGGTAATATAGTGGTAATATGTGTTGGTTATATAGTAGTAATATATGTTGTGGTGATATAATAATGATATGTGGTGGTAATATAGTGGTGATATATGATTGTAATATAGTGGTGATATGTGGTGGTGATATAGTAATGATATGTGGTGGTAATATCGTGGTGATATGTGATGGTATATAGTGGTGATATGTGATGGTAATATAGTAATGTGGTAGTAATATATGTTGTGCTGTGATGGTAATATAGTGGTGATATTGTGGCGTTTGTGGTGGTGATGATGCATGGATAATTATGCATTACGGTGCATCGCCAAATCTAGATGTTCCAAATGTTGTGACGTATTTACCTACTTAAGGCGTATCTGTTTTGCCTTCCAGCGTGTGGGAGGAAGGCGAAATGAACGTCTGCCATAGTCCTATTCATAAAACTGTACAAACCTGGTTAGTGCGATTGACGTCATGTTTACTTTAACAGGTCATGAATATATTAAGCTAAACTCAAAATCGGGTTTTATCTTCGGGATTCTCTGGAGAATCATTTTGACAAAACAGTCAAAACATCATGACCATTCAAAATAACGATTTATTTCCACATTTCGAACTTATAAACGTTCAAAGACCGCGCATCACGCAAAGCCCCTCTAGTCACAGCTCTATGGTTTAATATGCTTGACGAGTTGACAGTTTTTTTACATTAAAGGGTATTGGCAATAAAAATCAAGTTTGTTTAATTTGAAAGAACTCGTGAAGTTGTAATAGAAGACCTTTTACAACTTTTTCGTGTCTTTCTGCGTGTGCAAGATATTTCAATTTGTTTAATATGTAAATGACTCTGATGTCAGGAGCAGGGTACAGTATTTTTACACAAAGCAACATCAATTATGAAATTTTCAGTGCCACAAAGCGTTTTTATGTGGACAGCTTCAAGTGATTTCGTTGAACAAATTTAGATACAGAATTTGCTACGTGTGAAAATACTGTACCCTGCTCCTGACGTCAGAGACCATCTCATTTACATATTTAACAAATTGAAATATCTTGAAAACGAAGAAAGATACGAAAAAATTGTAAAAGATCTTCTATTACAATTTTATGAGTTCTTTCGAATTAGACAAAGTTATTTTTTTGCCAAAGTCCTTCAATTTAATTAGCAATCTTGAATGCATTCTGCTTGACGAGTTGCCAGTTTGTGTGCATTAAGACTCGAATGAACCAACGGGAATTTAGCCGATTCTTTTGGTGAAAAAAGTCGCAACTTTGAATAGGACTGCGGCAGGCGTTCGTTTCTCCCACACGCAAGCAGACCCGCCCGCACGCAGGTACGTTGTGAACATGCAGGTTTAGATGAAGTGTTGTAATGTTTTTAATCTTTTAAAGCAATATTCTATTTTTCAATCAGCGTTGACTTTTTTATTTCCTCGTAGTTCGTCCTACAAAAACTGTCGGGCAAACTTCGTGTCAGCTACAGCCCGAATCTGAAGTAAATACAGGTCACTCGAATTCAGGACCAACCTCTTCACTTTACTTAAGGTTTGTGCTACAGTGAAAAATGTTACAAATTAACGTAGAGTCCCGAAAGTAGCGCCCCCGAATATAGCGGTGAAGTTGAGATGTCTTAAAGTGCCTATGAAATTAAATTTTTATTGCTTCATTTGAAAGAGCATCAAAAAGTAGGACAATATGCAGTTTACCGTTCCTTGATATCTTTTATAGTTCCAAAGTTATAAAGATTTAAAGATGTCAAAATGAAGAAAAAATATGGCACAAACAAGTTGCTGATTCAGCGCAAATTGTGACGTCATGTGGTTTGCATGTTAATTTGGTGAATGTTTAAATGAATTATAGCTCAGTTACTATGTGTCAGAATCAAATGAACCTTTGCACACATACAGTGCAAGATGAAACACCGTTGATAATATCGCCAATTTTGTTGTCAAGGTAATACTGTTGCCCCTTGCACAGATTTTATATATAAACCACCTTCTCTGTCCTGATAAGGATAAAATAATATCAGACAAGTGCTTGTCACACCTATGCATGCCTAAAATACGTTTATACTATAATAATTTGAAAATTATGCCCACAGAGATAAATACATGGTGTTTTGTAAAATACGTGCAAGGGGCCTGGGTACAACAGTGTTACCTTGACAACAAAATTGGTGATATTATCAACTGTGTCTCATCTTGCACTATATGTGTGCAAAGGTTCATTTGATTCTGACACATAGTAACTGAGCTATAGTTCATTTAAACATTCACCACATTAACATGCAAACCACATGACGTTACAAATTATGCTGAATCAGCAATTGTATGTGCCATATTTTTTCTTCATTTTGACATCTTTAAATCTTTACAACTCTGGAACTATAAAAGATATCAAGGAACGGTAAACTGCATATTGTCCTACTTTTTGATGCTCTTTCAAATGAAGCAATAAAAAAATTTCACTTCATAGGCACTTTAAACATTTCCGAAAGTAGCGCTCCTCCTCCGAAAGTAGCGGTTCTTTTGAAAAGAGCGCGCCACCACGTGATACAGTGAATACGATTGATGATGATAAAATAAATAAATGATGACAAAATGGCTTGAAGGAAGAAGGAAAAATCAAACCAAAAACTTTAACCAAATTTAGTTCGTATTTACTTTATTTACTTATCCACAGTATGTTAACGTATTTTACCACCTGAAAGTAGCGGTGCCCCGAAAGTAGCGGACTCCCGAAAGTGGCGCCCCACCCCGAAAGTAGCGGCTCACAACAGTGAATAAAACCGAAAGTACTGTAAGGGGCTGGGCCAAGATGACGGCCAAGAACAAATGGCCCTGGCACAGGCTGAGCTATCACCACATTTGATTGGTCGAGATAACATTGGATGTTTTAGGTATTCTGATTGGTGGAAACAAGGGGGGCGGCAGTCTAACTCGCGGGCATTTGTTTATAGGGTTCAAATTATATTAAATATTAACGTGATACCAGAATTGCCAGCTGTTAAAAACAACTTCAAAATGAATGAAAATGTGAGGAAAGCTGGCGAAACACCCGTTAAAACGTCGGAAGAATATGTAATGATGGGTCGTGTCGTCTCTGTGCCCTGGCTGCCATACAATGAAGTCCATGGGACGGCAATTTAGAGTGTTTTCTAAATTGTGCGAACGAAAGACTTTTCGAACAAAGTCAAAAAGTATTTTGGCTGCGAAAGGAAAGTACACCACAGGGCAGAATTTAGGTGTTTGGCTATTGAGAAGCAGGCTTTTTTCAAACAAGAATTCTCGACTAAACGAAGCCCAATTGTTTTTTCAAAACGCTGAATTGAAGCCACCGATGTTTATTAAAAGTGTATTTATTTTAATAATTCGACAATGTATTTGGAAATGAATGTTTTGATTGTTTTCAGTTTGGGTCAGTCAAGCTGAACTAAATATTCAGAAAAAATTGAGCCTGACTAGGCGCGATTAAACTTTTTGTACCCGCCATTTTGGTTTTGGCCGCCATCTTGGCCCAGCCTCCACAAATGGCCCTGGGGACGAGGTTGCGGTATAACAGCAAATAAATTCCCAAGTGTAGCTTAAAACGTTCTTGTTCATGACCCAATGTTTCAACACTCCGATCTAGTATTTTTAAAGGTTCCATTTTTATATCCTCATATAACCGTTGATCACGTTATCTTTAACAAGATGCAAATAGGATTCTGGCACACATGTAAAAACGCGCAAGCTGTTACAGACCTGCAAACAAGTTGTTAATACAGGCTGTTCGGACAGGCTGTCACCATCATGTGTTCGCTCTGACTGTCCCAGATTGTTGACAAGTCTGTAACAGGTTGTTGACAACTTGTAACAAAGTTGGTGACTTCAATATGCGAGTCAGAAGTTGTGCAAGCAGCCTGTTACCATGTTGCAGCTAAGAACTTGTTAAAAAGCTGATGCTATAACAAGGTTGTAGCATTGTTCCAACCTGTTAATAGCCTTGCTACCAGCAACAATGGCGTAACAGAGGTAGACTGGGCACTTAGACAATTTTTCGTGTGGGTCCCCATGCACCTGGTCCCGACGAATATTCTATTGTTACTTAACTAACATCGGAAAACGTTGCATGCCGATGTAGTATCTACTCGCATGCGCAGCAGATACAGAAACAAATTGAAGGTAACCTAGGCAATAGTAAGCTAATGTGGAAAACAGTAAATAGTAAACAATGTCATGACAAGACAAAAATTATTCTATCGAAATTAAGTATTAGACCAACATCTGGCAATACAGTGTTGTCTAAACCCGATTAAATTCCGGAGTTCTTAAATAAATAGACCTAATTTAGCAAGTCAACCGACTCCTTTCTGATGAAGACTTCCTGGTTTGCACTTGACGTCCTGGCGGCCGTGTTGGAACTTTAACAAAAGAAGCTCATTAGCATCTACTGTATTTGGAGTATGTTTTCCTCCAACATGGCCGCCGTGTCTTTGTCTTTTAAATCTCAAAGATTGATTGCAAACCACCAATATTCCTCCAGTCGGCTCTACCTTTTCTATTGAAAAAGGTACTGTAGAGGAAATTTTCAATTTATTAAATTCTTTGAAACTAGACAAAGCTACAGGATTAAACAACATTCTGGCCAAGTTACTAATAGGCGCAGCTATACGCTATCTAGCTAGCTCTTCATGTAACATTTGTAACTAGAGGGCAGTCAGAGACTGCATATAGACCACTTTCATAATAGCGACTAATTTGAATATTGTTTTATGTGCATCTTAATATGCCTTTATGTCTTCCACCGTCTCTCTCTGTGACTAATATCGGCACTGCATTAACTGAGCTCTGTTTACTGGGCAAACCACAAGGAAAATGAAATACACCAATTGGGATAAATTGGCTATGGTCCCCTTGGACCACAGCCGCGTTTATAAAGAAGTCATAATTAAATTATATAATTATTTTCCATAATTCAAACCGATGATTGAGCCCAGTGAAGGTGAGGTCAATCAAACGCCAAATAGGCAAAGAATAATACAGAATCTAATACACCACAAAGCAGAAAGGTGGTCAGCTAAAGGGGGGGCGGGTGGTCAAATTGAAATCGTTCGTCTATACCTGTCTTTGCGAAGAGCAGCGATTACTGAGACTGCACTCTTGAATGTGATACCTATATAACAGCTTAAGCCCTATAGGAGGTAACTGTAATTAGATCTTTACCATTCGTAAAGACAGACCACCTCTTTGCCTTAGGTCATGTTAATTTTGCGTTATTTACATTCTCAATTACAATATAAACCGGACAGATGGAAGACATAAAATTCTCAAACTCATTAATAATTCATGAGATAATCAATCAATCAATCAGAAGCGCTGAATTGCATCACGTGAAGGGACTTGAAATACCAGGGAAGTACTGGGCAGAGGACTTGAAATATTATTTCCAGTCCAAGGACTGGAAATAATATTTCAAGTCCTTGGACTTGAAATATTGCTTCACACAATCGGTTATTCATCCATACACTAATTACTAATGCACTAATTCATTTTGGGAATACACTAAGTGATTTTGAGAAGTCATATAAAGGCCTCCAATTCGGACTAGACCGGGTTTTCAAGTACTCGGAATTCGTTCCAGTCCTCGTACTTGAAAACCCAGTCTAGTCCTCATTGTCGGCCTTTACATATTACATCCTATTCGCTTGCAAATATTTCCTTTCTGGCCTCGTTTGCGTGTCTGCAATTCAAAAGAATCTTTGCTTCATAACGAGGTCAGAAAGGCTCATTTAGATGCACATAAAAGAATATTTAAAGCAAGGGCCTTTATGAAAGTGGTCTATACCTCGCCACCGGGTTATTGGAGAGGTTTACAAAGAAAACGAGCCATCCCGCTAACCAGGCTAGCTCACGAGACCAACGCATGCATGTATGAATAAAATGCTTGATTGTACTCATACCAAAATTATGCAAACATTTTGCATAAAATAAGGATAATGAGCGCAATCAAGCATTCTTTCTACACGGAGAATCTTGCAGTCAGATTTTTATTAGTTTCTCATTCAAAGTTTGACTAAATTCAACCGCAATTTCCCATATTGGTCGTTGGTCTATGGTTAACCCTTCTGCAAACTTTCATGAAAATCGGTGCAATACTTTTTGAGATATCCTGGCGACAGACAGACAAACAAACCAACAGATAAACAAACAAGGCTTACGAAGAGGCTTTATACAACAACCCTTACAAATTGTTTTCCTCCGAAGAGGCTTACAAATTGTTTTTCTCCGAAGAAGCTCTAGTGTTCTCCTCCGAAGAGGCTTACAAATTGTTTTTCTCCGAAGAAGCTCTAGTGTTCTCCTCCGAAGAGGCTTACAACGAGGCTTAATACAATTTGTTCTCCTCCGAAGAGACTCAATTTCCCCCCGCTTTATTAGCTTTTGAAAACTGTGGTAAATCATACGTACGACAAATTTGTGGTAGTTAATCATCAAAGTACTTGCCAATTAAAGGCTGTTTTCCACTGGACGATTTTTTTCGATCGAAGCGACTTTTTGCTTTTGTCTTTGGTAATTAGTTCAATCTGAAGCCGGTTTTTTTGGGGGTTTTTTGGGGTTTTTTCGGCGATTTTTTCGCGCGAAGCGTAATGAGTAATGAAATGAGTAATGAGTAATGATTTATTTAACGTCGTAAACACAGGATGTGGTCGCCCAATCATCCGAGCCAGAGGCTCAATGTTAAAAGTGCACGACATAAACTAAGCCCTAAGTGTTGATTTTACGGAGGGAGGAAAACCGCAGAACCATGCGACAAACCCTCGAAGCACAGGAGAGACCAACTAAACTCTACTCACATGAAATTCAAGTTCGAGAATGGAGCTATTCCCAGACGGTCACCCATCCAAGTACTAACCCCGTCTTTCTCTTGTTCGAATTCAATAGATTTCTGATTAGTTCCAGCTCAAAGCTCGTGAGACAAAAGAGAAAGTCGCTTCGCGCGAAAAAAATCGCCTAGTGGAAAACCGGCTTGAGAGCTTTTGAGACAAAAGAAAATGTCGCTTCGCCCGACATTTTTCGCCAAGTGGAAATCCAGCTTAATAAACTGAAGTGAGCACTAACAACTCTAGAGCACAACTGAACAAAGTCAGAATCAATACATTTTGCAAAACCCATAAGGCAACGTGATGTTGAGATCGGAAAACCTCGGTCCGCCTATATCTTCGTATGCTCTATTTGATTGGTTACGAACGATACTGCCCCTTCGTACTCGCTGTTTGATTGGCTCCGATTCTTCTATTGGTACTTACACTTTGATTGTTACTTATACTTTGATTTTTACTTTCACTTTTTGACCCTACATGACAGATACAAAAATTATTCAAATGATATATTGTGGTATTATTTTTGTCTTATTATGCCATGTTAATTCACAAATTGCCAAGACCACCTGCTGTGACTGGTTTTTGAACCGGACAGGAATGAGTTCAATGCTGTATTCGATTTACAACAGCTGTTTAAACGTTCATTTCTTTTGAATTTTCGTCATGAAATTAATGATTAGTTTAATATTATAATACTACACTCTATTCTTGGCAGTTGGCGGGGCCACAAGGTTCCGCCCCCTGCTGGGGGCCCTTAGCTTTCGACATAACCCTACCTAATGCGCATTACGTCATTGGCTACCAGCCTGTTGCGAACACATCCTGTTAAGAAGCTGTGAGATTTTGCCGTTTGTAGTAGACCGTCCTCGTGATTTAATGTAGCGTGTGCGCTATGCCAGGGCTCTTTTTGGTGGTGTTTCCAACTCAAAAAAAAAAGGGTCGGCACCTATACTAAGAAAGCCTTTTTGTTGGTCGGATTATCATGTTATTAATATGTTTGCTTCTTTTCATTTCAAACTTTATCTGTAGTGTTATACCGTCGGAGGATCCAATACCTGGTTTGAGATCACGTGATGCTTGTTCCATTTGTCACATTCCATATATGGACAGCGATATTCCAATGCCTGTTTACCTTACAAAGTGTCTGGTCTGCAAGTAAGGGATATAAAGTCTCGTTTACACTGGCGATTTCTTCTGTGATTTTTCTCATTCTGACGCATACGATTGAGTGGGTTACTCACAAACGTATGTTGGGATATATTTAGCTTTGTAAGTGGTCCAATATATTCGTAAGTCAATACGTTTGGTCGCATCCATCAGGAAGATTAAAATCGCCTCAAAAATGGCTTGTGTAAACGGGGGCTTAAAGTAACTGATAACACGCCATTTGCGTAGCAAGGTCACGCTGTTGTTATCACAGCTTTTGGCGTACGGAACGGAACGGAACCGAACAGCTTTTGTACTTCAATATATATACATTGAACAAAAACTATTGAAATTCTACTAAGTAACAAGTACAAGTCACCTGTAATAACCATTGGCTGGGCAGGTGACAATGAAACTGTACGTCATAATGTTTCAAGGTCAGTGAAGTGAAAATACGGAAGAAATACAGTACGAGCACGAAGTACAAGCCGTGGAGCAAAATTAGGTCATACAGTTAATTAATACAGGTATTATTATATAGTACAGGTATTATATTATATTAAGTAATACAGGTATTATCATAGAGATTGATGAAGTGGTTCTTGGGTTCTTGAGTTTGCGTTTGAAAGAGTGTTTGTTAAAAGTCTTGATAGAGTCATCAATAAAATCCCAAATTTTGGGGCCTTGAAATCTAATACAGAATTTACCGTAATTAATTTGGTCGAATTTTTTGAAGGTATGACGTAGAGGCTCTCCTTCGCAGACGTTCTTATGGCTCGCTATAAACACTCCCCAACTAAGTGAACTAACGTCTGCTGAAACGAGCCACACATTCCATTCCATTTGTGTACATGGACCAATGAAATTACACCATTGTGCTAAATAAAGCCGTCCTGGGCTGTGTTGTTATGTGTATTTATTAACTTGTTTAGTCGAAAGCTAATATTTTGAAAAGTTTAGCCTAGAACTTTACGAAGTTTTCGAAGAATATTGTTTTGACTATGCTCTTGCTTCCTATGCAAACAAATAAGCGTGAACGTCAGTGCAGAGCGTAAGAGAAATTTAAGATTGTAAACAAAATCTCAAAGCTAAGGTGTTTAGTGTCTGAAGCGACTGCCCGAATTAGCCGTTTACTTGAAAGCTAACATTTCGCTTACTATAGCTCAGAGCTTTACAAAATTTACGGAAAATATTGCTTTGACTATGTTCTTGCTTCCTTGCAAACAAATAAGCGTGAAAGTCAGTGCAGAACAGCGTAAGAGAAATTTAAGATTGACAAAAGCTCAAAGCTAATAAGGTGTTTAGTGTCTGAAGCGACTGCCCAAATTAGTTTACTTGAAAGCTAATATTTTGCTTACTATAGCTCGGAGCTTTACAAAATTTACGGAGAATGGTATTATGAATATGTTCTTGCTGGTCGTGTAAATAAATCTGTGCGAAAAGATTTTAAAAAGCTATTGATTCTATTTACGCAAAATTGTTACTAAAGTATAAGCAATAGTCTTCGAATTATTGAAAGCTCGCTGTGATTGGTCGGATTAAGGGAATGGAATGTGTGGTTCGTTTCAGCAGACCTCGGTTGGGAAATAAACACGAGCCATAAGAATGTCTGCGAAGGAGACTAGATGAGTTCTGTATTGGTGTTTACGATTTACCAGAGTCCTGAATAAATAGAATTTGACGTATTATAAAGAGCTGATGTCCTCCTACTAGCCGTAGTATACTAGCCGAATCAATATAAATACTCGAAATGGTATCCGTCATTCCCCAGTTGACGAAACCGGGATCCCGGTTAGGCGGGATGGGAAAAAAACGTCCCGGTAAACACATTCTTCATATAAACGAAATGAGATAAATAAAGGAAAAGTATAGCGAGTAGTGATGCGATCCGCTTTACGTCCCGTCCCGTCCCGTCCCGCCTTCCGTGTGAACAGCCCTTAGGAGGAATTTGGATAAAACTAGACCCATTACTATACCTTTCCTCTCTCACCTATACACTCTCTTGATTATATACCGTGAACCTCCGAATTTAAGCCCCCCGAATATAAGCTCCCCGAATATAAGCCCCCCATGTATAAGCCCACCAGTTTACTAACACTCTCACCATTCCGAATATAAGATATGTATCTTATGCTTGTTTCTATGTTAACCTTGTGTTATATTGAAATAAAGTCAACAAATGTTTAATATTACTAACACAAAATCTTGTCCGTATATAAGCCCCCACGTATATAAGCCCCCCCCCCCCATGTATAAGCCCGCCAAAAAGTGCTTACGAACGAATATAAGCCCAGGGCTTATATTCGGAGGTTTACGATACAACACTACTTAAGCATCATTGTTGCCAAGGTTGGTATTCTGCGGTTTTACAACTTTCTAGCTGTGTTGTGAAACGTCCCAGTCGCAATTGTCCCGCCTGAAAACATCATATAAACCTGGGATGAAAAACGTCCCGTCCTGCTTTTACTTGTCCCGTCTCGGCTCCGATGTAAACAGCCCCTAAGTTACTTTTAGATCTCGAAATAGACAATAACCAAATGATACTCATAGCATGTGACACCCCTTTCGGGAAAACAAAATGGCAGGAAATTGTCATAGGAGAAAAGACGGTTTTTCGAAGAATACACCAAATCTTTTTTTTTCTTTTAGGCCCACATGCAAATTAGTTTCCTATTCAATTTGGGCCCCTATGCAAATCACATCGTGTCTATTAAAGCATAACGGGAAGATAACATAGGCTGGGACTGTTTTTTCATGTGTTGAGGTCATTATTTTTAGACACTAAGATTATTGTCAAGGACAATCGATAAGCAAATTTTATCCTTATAGAATACCTAAACATTAAAAATTTTCTGAAATCAGAAATGTTATGTTTACTACGGCTGCTTCAGCCTCATGTTATAAATGAACTACGTTTTATCCCGACTCAGATTGTATGCGCAGTCGAAACTCCGATTTCGTCTACTGCATTACGAAAAAGTTTTATTAAAGTTTTTACTCAAGAATTCACAACAGTCAAGACTCCTCTTGAACGCAAAAGAGTTTTATTTTTTCTAAAATTCTCGTGTTAAGTAATATAATTGGTCTTTTGTGTAGGATATCTGTAATGTCATTTTCAACTGCTTGGCAGGTTGCGAGTTACACGCGAGATTACCATGTGAATTCTAAAAATAACTTAAGAGGAAATAGGATGGGAGTAAACCTATTACAATACATTCCCTCTCTCACTTTTATGCTCTCTTGATATAATACAATACTTTAGAATACCTGGCCAATAAGAGTTAAAGTGTTTAGGCAACGAAAAAATCGTGTCTCAACTAACATTCCAGTAGTGATACCCCCCACTATGGCGGCGGAAGTAATTAGTATGCAAACGGTGTGTAGCCCCTCATCTCATTAGTATTCATTTTATAGCGGCGCGTTACGTCACTAAGTTCTAACCCTAGTACCGGCACCCCCGTACCCCCGCTTTTAGCCAACCCCCCGGTTTTCACTACGTCATACCGACTTATTATTTATTCATTCTCAGACTCCTTTGGGACGCAGTAACCCTACTTTCCCCCCTAACCCTAGATGTTACTTTAACCCCCCGTCATTCCCGATTGGTCTCCGACTGATTTCCGAAGTTACGTAAAAGGCACTGGACTTATCTCTTTATAACTAATAGAAACCAACTTTCATTTAAACCCTTAACCCTACATATAGCCAACACTTGTGGGACACGTAGACGTACAGAGCATGCGTACAATAAACTTTAACAAAATAGACGTTCTTTACAAGGAACTAAAGAGAAATTGATAGAGGCACTTTATATTTTTTATCTGAAACCTTGTCTCGATGAGTATAGAGAGTTTTGAGCAGCCTAAAGGTCTGAATTGGCAGAGCTCGTATAGACTCAGATTAATAGCATACATGAATATTATAGCAGTTTGGAACTTAAACGGCCAAACAGTTCTTTACCCATTTACTTGGACATATGTGCCGAATTGTCGCTTATTTGGCTTTAGTTTATAAAGTAAACGATGCCTTGAATGAAGAAACCGTTCGGCAAGATGTTCGAAAGACATTGAAACACTTTGTTCAGATAAACGGCTGACTCGGCTATTTTATTAACGTCGTCAAGCATCTTGTTAATGTTGCTACGGCTGATATTTGCATATCTATCCTGAGTGCACGTGCAGGAGACAAAAGAAAAACTCATTAGGGGCAATTAAGAGGATTAAGCGCTTAGGCAGGTCTAGGCGAGAAAGTCATTAGCGTGTACTTTTGCATAAGACAGAATTCACAACAATCGGTTTAAAATATTTATTTACACAAAAAACTCTTGATTATTTAGTGATCTATCGGTAACACTAGCATATGGGCATACAGTACATCTTATAATCCGAAGGCATGGATCATGAGTCTTGAATTCTGTACCACAAACATTACATATCAGATTTCGAATAACGCATTTGTTAAAATATTTCCACAAACACTTAGGACACTCAATTACATGTGTAAAGTTAACAGGATTCTGACAACGTTCGCAATCAACAGGTTCGTCAATTATAGAATTTTCTGATTCTATTTCGGTGTAATCTTTATCGTGTTCGGAATCTTCTTCGGAGGAAGTTTCTTCGTTTTCGCTCTCTGATTCTGTTTCTTCTTCTGCCTGCGCCAACATTGTCAGCACTCGAACATTTTCGATAAGGTTTTTGTCAATGTTAATGTCGGCGAGTCCTTTTACAAATACATTTAGACCAGCTGGTTCGGGAATCCCTGAGAAGTAAGGTGATACGCAGTATTCTACCAATTCGGCTATTTTTGTGTTTGGTATAGTTCTTCCTTGATACACAATTTCTCCTTTGGGATTCCATGTTAAGTTGACATAGGACGCGAGTAAACTATTCAGCAAAGAAGACGCTGTCGCTTCATCCACTCCGTAGTCAAAGTGTGACAGTATTTCTTTAACACGAAAATCATTATGTAATCTTTCTCCCATCGTGTTCAGGGTTCGAATGAGGGTCTTTACAAAATATCGTTCTTTTATATTAGTTCTGCTAGTCCTTCTAAAACAGGACCAAGTAAGACATCAAGAAATCCTACACCTTTTTGAATCAATATCTCCTTTTTTCTCATAAAACTACTTCGGGGACTAGCCAAAGTTGATATGTCGTCGCTGTAAGGCTTAACGTCTTCAAGCAAAGCAGAGGATCTAAACCCCCAAACACCCCTGGGGTACCCCAATCACCCCATGGGTAACCCCCAATCACCCCCGGGGTACCCCCAAACGCCCCATGGGTAACCCCAATCACCCCCGGGTTAACCCCAAACACCCCTGGGGTAACCCCAAACACCCCTGGGGTACCCCAATCACCCCATGGGTAACCCCCAAACACCCCATGGGTAACCCCCAAACACCCCTGGGGTACCCCAATACCCCATGGGTAACCCCCAAACACCCCTGGGGTACCCCCAAACACCCCTGGGGTACCCCCAAACACCCCTGGGGTACCCCAATCACCCCATGGGTAACCCCCAATCACCCCCGGGTACCCCCAAACGCCCCATGGGTAACCCCAATCACCCCCGGGGTACCCCCAAACGCCCCTGGGGTACCCCAATCACCCCTCGGGTAACCCCAATCACCCCCGGGGTACCCCCAAACGCCCCTGGGGTACCCCAATCACCCCTGGGGTACCCCAATCACCCCTGGGGTACCCCAATCCTCCTCTTTCTCCTCCTCCTCCTCCTCTTCTCCTCCTCCTCCTCCTCCTCCTCCTCCTCCTCTTCTCCTCTCTCCTCTTCTCCTCCTCCTCCTCCTCCTCCTCTTCTCCTCCTCCTCCTCTTCTCCTCCTCCTCCTCCTCTCCTCCTCCTCCTCCTCCTCTTCTCCTCCTCCTCCTCCTCCTCCTCTTTCTCTCCTCCTCCTCCTCCTCCTCCTCCTCCTCTTTCTCCTCCTCCTCCTCCTCCTCCTCCTCCTCCTCCTCTTCTCTCTCTCTCCTCTCTCTCTCTCCTCCTCCTCCTCTTTCTCCTCCTCCTCCTCCTCCTCCTCCTTCTCCTCTCTCCTCTCCTCCTCCTCTTAAAATGTGTATTTAGACACTGACTGTCAAAGGAAGGAAAAAGGGGTTTAACGAATACGAAAATGTATACATTTTTAGACCAAAACATGGAAACTTTATAATCTGTGTGTTTGTCAAGGTTAATTTATGCATGCAGTCAAGCGGCGCGGGCCTCTAATTAATATTTGTCTCGTTTCCATGTTTTGGTCTAAAAATGTATACATTTTCGTATTCGTTAAACCCCCTTTTTCCTTCCTTTGACAGTCAGTGTCTAAATACACATTTTAAGAGGAGGAGGAGGAGGAGAAAGAGGAGAAAGAGGAGGAGGAGGATGAGGAGGAGGAGAAGGAGGAGGAGGAGGAGGAGGAGGAGGAGGAGGAGGAGAAAGAGAAGAAAGAGGAGGAGGAGGAGGAGGAGGAGGAGGAGGAGAAAGAGGAGGAGGAGGAGGAGGAGGAGGAGGAGGAGGTGGAGAAAGAGGAGGAGGAGGAGGAGGAGGAGAAAGAGGAGGAGGAGGAGGAGGAAGAGGAGGAGGAGGAGGAGAAAGAGGAGGAGGAGGAGAAAGAGGAGGAGGAGGATGAGGAGGAGAAAGAGGAGGAGGAAGAGAAAGAGGAGGAGGAGGAGGAGGAGGAGGAGGAGGAGGAGGAGGAAGAGGAGGAGGAGGAGGAGAAAGAGGAGGGGATTGGGGTACCCCAGGGGTGATTGGGGTACCCCAGGGGTGATTGGGGTACCCCAGGGGCGTTTGGGGGTACCCCGGGGGTGATTGGGGTTACCCGAGGGGTGATTGGGGTACCCCAGGGGCGTTTGGGGGTACCCCGGGGGTGATTGGGGTTACCCATGGGGCGTTTGGGGGTACCCGGGGGTGATTGGGGGTTACCCATGGGGTGATTGGGGTACCCCAGGGGTGTTTGGGGGTACCCCAGGGGTGTTTGGGGGTACCCCAGGGGTGTTTGGGGGTTACCCATGGGGTATTTGGGGTACCCCAGGGGTGTTTGGGGGTTACCCATGGGGTGTTTGGGGGTTACCCATGGGGTGATTGGGGTACCCCAGGGGTGTTTGGGGTTACCCCAGGGGTGTTTGGGGTTAACCCGGGGTGATTGGGGTTACCCATGGGGCGTTTGGGGGTACCCCGGGGGTGATTGGGGGTTACCCATGGGGTGATTGGGGTACCCCAGGGGTGTTTGGGGGTTTAGATCCTCTGCTTTGCTTGAAGACGTTAAGCCTTACAGCGACGACATATCAACTTTGGCTAGTCCCCGAAGTAGTTTTATGAGAAAAAAGGAGATATTGATTCAAAAAGGTGTAGGATTTCTTGATGTCTTACTTGGTCCTGTTTTAGAAGGACTAGCAGAACTAATATAAAAGAACGATATTTTGTAAAGACCCTCATTCGAACCCTGAACACGATGGGAGAAAGATTACATAATGATTTTCGTGTTAAAGAAATACTGTCACACTTTGACTACGGAGTGGATGAAGCGACAGCGTCTTCTTTGCTGAATAGTTTACTCGCGTCCTATGTCAACTTAACATGGAATCCCAAAGGAGAAATTGTGTATCAAGGAAGAACTATACCAAACACAAAAATAGCCGAATTGGTAGAATACTGCGTATCACCTTACTTCTCAGGGATTCCCGAACCAGCTGGTCTAAATGTATTTGTAAAAGGACTCGCCGACATTAACATTGACAAAAACCTTATCGAAAATGTTCGAGTGCTGACAATGTTGGCGCAGGCAGAAGAAGAAACAGAATCAGAGAGCGAAAACGAAGAAACTTCCTCCGAAGAAGATTCCGAACACGATAAAGATTACACCGAAATAGAATCAGAAAATTCTATAATTGACGAACCTGTTGATTGCGAACGTTGTCAGAATCCTGTTAACTTTACACATGTAATTGAGTGTCCTAAGTGTTTGTGGAAATATTTTAACAAATGCGTTATTCGAAATCTGATATGTAATGTTTGTGGTACAGAATTCAAGACTCATGATCCATGCCTTCGGATTATAAGATGTACTGTATGCCCATATGCTAGTGTTACCGATAGATCACTAAATAATCAAGAGTTTTTTGTGTAAATAAATATTTTAAACCGATTGTTGTGAATTCTGTCTTATGCAAAAGTACACGCTAATGACTTTCTCGCCTAGACCTGCCTAAGCGCTTAATCCTCTTAATTGCCCCTAATGAGTTTTTCTTTTGTCTCCTGCACGTGCACTCAGGATAGATATGCAAATATCAGCCGTAGCAACATTAACAAGATGCTTGACGACGTTAATAAAATAGCCGAGTCAGCCGTTTATCTGAACAAAGTGTTTCAATGTCTTTCGAACATCTTGCCGAACGGTTTCTTCATTCAAGGCATCGTTTACTTTATAAACTAAAGCCAAATAAGCGACAATTCGGCACATATGTCCAAGTAAATGGGTAAAGAACTGTTTGGCCGTTTAAGTTCCAAACTGCTATAATATTCATGTATGCTATTAATCTGAGTCTATACGAGCTCTGCCAATTCAGACCTTTAGGCTGCTCAAAACTCTCTATACTCATCGAGACAAGGTTTCAGATAAAAAATATAAAGTGCCTCTATCAATTTCTCTTTAGTTCCTTGTAAAGAACGTCTATTTTGTTAAAGTTTATTGTACGCATGCTCTGTACGTCTACGTGTCCCACAAGTGTTGGCTATATGTAGGGTTAAGGGTTTAAATGAAAGTTGGTTTCTATTAGTTATAAAGAGATAAGTCCAGTGCCTTTTACGTAACTTCGGAAATCAGTCGGAGACCAATCGGGAATGACGGGGGGTTAAAGTAACATCTAGGGTTAGGGGGGAAAGTAGGGTTACTGCGTCCCAAAGGAGTCTGAGAATGAATAAATAATAAGTCGGTATGACGTAGTGAAAACCGGGGGGTTGGCTAAAAGCGGGGGTACGGGGGTGCCGGTACTAGGGTTAGAACTTAGTGACGTAACGCGCCGCTATAAAATGAATACTAATGAGATGAGGGGCTACACACCGTTTGCATACTAATTACTTCCGCCGCCATAGTGGGGGGTATCACTACTCATTCCCATTTTGTAGTTCAGATTACGCTGATCATCATGCGCTATTTTATTTTTACATCACGATTTTAGAAAGTGGATCTACAGGCCTTCAAAGTTGACCATTTGGACTAATTTTTGTCCGCCGCGCCGCGCGGCCAAATTGGTTTTGTGACCTCACTGGTTGTACACACGCTTGTTTTCAAGAGAGAAATATATGTAGACCAGACTCAGATTTCACTGGTAAAAATTGAATCTTTTGAAAAGTACTGTACTGCTAGTGGCCTAAACGAGATGAGTTGAAAGAACAACTTTAAGATTCAAGGATTGTCCTAAAAACTGTTTTCTTAGTGATAACTTTATTCGCCAAAATGGACAAAAATCGAATGGCTTTGTGTAACAACTTTTCCTAATGAAAGCCGTCAAACTGTTCGGTACTTTTCTCCACGCGTTTCTGAATTACTGTTTGTAAACATCGGCTTGATTTTAAATTGAAAGAGCCTGGGAAATTTACAACAAGGATTTTGTTCAAGAAGGGAGTAATGAAACTCCGGTTTATTTAGATTGCGTTAGGCTACAGTCGCAAAGAAAGGAAATCTTAACCCGCGAAGGTCGACAGGCTGTATATGCCTGACTTTCATGTTTGATACTCGATGTCATTGCATTATTATTAACAACACATGGACAAGTATCAAAGAAACAGGGATACTTTTATGGTTTCTTCTTCTATTACATCGAGTAGCCTAATACGGTATTTCATACCGGCAAATCATGCTAGCGCCTAGCGATGCTGTAGAACTATAATAAAACAGCTAAGATCAAGACATGTGTACAACCAGGGACGTTACCAGCCGTTTTCATTCGGGTCCAGGCCACGGACAAAAACAAGTCCAAAATATGCACTTTTAAACTCCCAAAAAAGCATTTTCCAAAATCCTACTGCAA
The DNA here is from genome assembly GCA_964035015.1 of Corallium rubrum. Taxonomy (NCBI): domain Eukaryota; kingdom Metazoa; phylum Cnidaria; class Anthozoa; order Scleralcyonacea; family Coralliidae; genus Corallium; species Corallium rubrum. The sequence continues at coordinate 14,514,452 of OZ036005.1, forward strand.
AAATAAAATAGCGCACGATAATCAGCATATTTTAAACTACAAAATAGGTGCACTTTTTGAGGGAACATTTTTTCGTTTCATAAACACTTTAAGGGTTCTGGTTGCTATAACTACATACTGCTACTTCCAGTCATAGTCAATCAAGATATGGTCTGGAAACTCAGCTAAAGTCTTTGGTCTATCTTTTTGTTCGCCTTTATGCATTTTTGTGCACGGTGCACGGTCACTGAACACATTGTATTTTAGTATAATGAACGAATTGTCCAATAGCAACGTTTCAGTTCAATCACTCAACCGTGCTATTTAAATAGTAATAAACCTAAAACAAAGGATGTGCACGGTGTAAGGTACGGTTCAACATAAAATCACAGCTCATTATAGGCGCTTTGAAGTTTGCCGAGTTTCCAGACCATATCTCGATTGACTATGTTCCAGTTGACCGCGTCGCGCGCTGTTTATAGGGGACCTTAAGATCTACGACGGGAACTTCGAGGACGACGTCCTTCAAACAAAAGCATTGATTTCTTCTTGCAAAACAAAGATAATGAATAATTTCTAGTCCCAAGAGTAATCTGAACACCGTCCTCGCTCTGTATACAACGCCACTCAGAGCATTTTCACGTCTTCAGGACGACGACGACTCTCGGTGTGATGAGAACTGTTGTCTGAGATTGCCTTAACACAGACACCGCAACCGGTTTAACACTTTGAAAATTATAAAACAAGCTTCAAGTATTGACTACAGTAGTCAGTTGACCGTGACTTCTTTTTAATGCTAAAATTTGAATTGCTTTTTAACCGCCGTCGTCGTCCTAGCATCTTAAGGTCCCTGTTTGATAGATGTTCACTCGTTGTCAACAGTGCATGTTTGTAACCAGTGCACTGTCTATATGTTCGTGTAAAGTAAACAAAGTTCATCTATCCGTATAAATTCCTTGGGGCAAAAGCGTGACTGTATTATTCCGAGGTTCTTGATGCCGAAGCGATGAAAATAATAAGCAGCAGTGGAAGGACTTGCGAAAGTGGAAAATCTTTGACAATAGATCTCAGGAGAGTTATTTTAGACGAAATTGTCCTGTGTGAAAGCAGTGCATTAACGAGTTACGTTTCTGGCAGCATTTTTATCAACGCATATTCAGGGCATGTGAATTTGTAAACAACTGTCAAAAAAAAAAAAAACCGGCGCGCGGCTTGTTCAACTGGAATTAGCAGTAAGTATGTACCTAATAAATATGTACAAATTGCGATAATGGTGGGATTTTACTCGAAGCATCCTCATCATTGGTTCTATGAGAGTATAAATATGGGACCTGTCCTTGCAACGATCGCACCAAAGAACTAAATCGGAGTGTCAATACGTTTGGTCATGAACAGTAACTTTTTAAGCTTTGTTTAAAAACCTTTAAACCAGAGTAGTTTCAAACTATGTGCTGTCTGATTGATAGGCGCATTATACAAACAAGCACCATAGCCCTTCATAGCGTGGTTTGTATCCTCAGTATTTTATATAGTTTATTTTTCTTTGTAGACAAGCCAAAGTTCCCGACATGTTGTTTTCAACTATTGAAATGCCTTCTGACCTCCAATTAACTGGAAAAGGATGTCTTTTACAAGGGAGGTAAAAAGATAACTTTAAATTTTATGCACAGTGACGGGGCTTGTCATTGCTTTTTTAGCAAAATGTAAATAAGTTGGGTTTTTTACGTAGTTTTTTACCATGTCTATTACCAGAAGCTTATTGCATCTTGTAGACAGAAACTGGGTAGTACCATTTATTGTTCATAATTTTCAACAATTTATCTACATTTATTACTTTTTCTTCATGTGCAAATTCAGGATTTTTGAGTTCCGTATGGAGTTCAGAGCTTTCTCTGAGTTTAACTAACAACAGCTTAGTTGGGAAAACCTTTTTGATACGATTTCTTTTTGGTAATGAGTAATGATTTGTTAGTTTCAGAAATTGCAGCTTGATGTTAGTAATAATAATTGTCAGTTGTTTGCTGTACAAGCTGTGTTAGTAATACTCAGAAAAACTCTGAGCTTTAAGCGGGACTCGAACCCACAACCTTCTGAAGCATTCAGAAGGTTGTGAGTTCGAGTCCCGCTTAGGGCTCAGAGTTTTTCTGAGTATTACTAACTAACACAGCTTGTACAGCAAACAACTGACAATTATGAGTAATGATTTATTTAACGTCGCATAAACACAGGATGTGGTTGCCCAATCATCCGAGCCAGAGGCTCATGATTAAAGTGCACGACATAAGCTAAGACCTAAGTGTTGATTTTACAGAGGGAGGAAAACCACAGAACCCTGCGAAAAACCCTCGAAGCACAGGAGAGACCAACTAACCTCTACTCACGTGAAATTCAAGTTCGAGAACGGGGTTATTCCTAGACGGTCACCCATCCAAGTACTAACCCCGTCTAACTGGGCTTAACTACAGCGGTGAGAGGCAGCACCCTAACAGCAGACGCCACCCGTGCTTCCCTAAGAAATTCCCTAATCTGTAAGAAAGCTAGCGCAGGCATTGGTGCGACGAGACGTATGGCTTATATTTCTATATTAACAAATTAGAAACTGTTTATAAAGGGCTGGTCCAACCTTATTTCGAGAACTGTTCCGGCTCTTGTCTGGGATATTTTCTGCAAACTCTTTAAAGTTAATTTAAGCTCGTACTTCGAAAACAACTGAAACTTTTACAATTTTAAGCTTAACAATATACTTACGAAGAAAAACGTGGTGTTACTAAGCACAAATTATCGATTACATTTTATTGTATCTACTGCGCATGCGCTAGTAGATACAGTGCTGTCGTGCGTGTAAGTTAAGTTAAGTTAAGTTAAGTTAAGTTAAGTTAAGTTAAGTTAAGTTAAGTTAAGTTAAGTTAAGTTAAGTTAAGTTAAGTTAAGTTAAGTTAAGTTAAGTTAAGTTAAGTTAAGTTAAGTTAAGTTAAGTTAAGTTAAGTACAAAAGAATGCCTTCGCAGCCAATCAAAACATCGAATTAAACTTTGACTGACGACAAACCGCCGAATTAGTCAAAATTGTAAACCAAGTACTTCACGTAAGTCAATGCTATAGCAGCATGGAGCGAAATCAGTTTAAGGAGCGGGAATATTTATTTCAAGAATAGAAGTTTTTACAAGCTTGGTAAGTATTTTAAGTCTGAATCGTAGTCATTTTTTAAATGTGATGTACTATAGACGTTGTTGGAATGATGATAAGTTTTTGAAAGCCTCTTAATAGTCTTTGGACAATTTCAAATTCAGACGAGGCCATTTACATGTATTCAGCAGTCTGATCGAACTTTGTAAACTGACAAGGCTGTGCATTGCTGTACAGAAATGAAATTTTCTTCTAAGAAAACAAAACTAGCTGCATTATCAAACAACGAGCGAAATTGTTATGCTATTAAATAACATATTGTACAATAGTCAAATGTCAGTGGCACAGTGACAGGCTATGTAGAAAGTGTGAAACCGAAACGGCAAGTCTTTATGGTCTTTATCTATGGGGTAATTAAATTGTATGCAAAAATTTATGACATGAATACCAAATATTTATTCTACCTTTTACTGCATGCATACATGCATATACAGTATACGTCTACTCTTGAAGAACAATTAATGTATAGTTGCTAAGTTGCTTTCATAATTTTTATGGCAATTGCTGGAGATCTTCGTTCACAACTTCATTATTTCTAAATTTTCCTTTACCTACCAACTGGATTGCATTATTATTTGACAAATTGTTCCAACAAAGTCATTTAAACACTTTAGGCAAATTTTGTGAGTTATTGGTGTACTGTATTAAAATTTGATTGGCCTACTAAACTTTACAATAACTATACTTTATTACCATAGGTTTTAAATAGTACCATAGCTTTAATAGTCAAGCTATTATCACACTGCCTCTCACCACGAGGACCTAAGTGAAGCCCAATTTGATTGAGTTAATATTTGAGTGGGTGACCATGTACATATCTGCATGGGCTTGGGACCCATGTTTCTGGATATGAGTAGAGTTATTAGTGCTCAGCCTCCTGTGCTTTGATGGCTTTACGTACTCTGAGTTCCTTTCTAAAACGCAGCATGGCTAGCATCGACAAAAATCTTGTTCAGCTCTGAATACAAGGCCACTACAAATACATACAGTAATTACAACATTGTTTTTACCATAGTAGCTATAGGTATGATTGAACGGAGTAGATACATGCATGTCTGGACATGCCTATTTTTCTATTTTTTGTGAAGGATTTGTCGAAGTAAACGGAAAGAAAAAGGAGAAGCAAATGCAGAATTAATTAGCAATGTACGTTGACAAACTATAGCCTGGTTTCTATATAGCCGCAAGAATCACTCGCATGCCGGCGTCCTACCGACCGCAGTTATCACCGGCAAAGTTGAAAATGTGACTGCGGTGCCTGCGGTTGGTTTTCGAGAAGCTCGCCGGCATTGCTGCACGTGGCTTGAAAAAATGATGAGATTATTTATGGCGCCTCCTACGCATACTTCGATTGGCTAACACTGATCACATGATGTTAGAGAGACGGCTGCCTCGCCGACATATCGGGGTCAGACGTTTCCATAAAAAAATCGTAGGTCGGCGGCACCGCAGGAACGTTGAAAGTTGAACCAAATTCAACTTTTCTAGTGCCGCCGTCGATGTGACTGCGGCACCGCCGGCATACCGGCGCAATCTGTTCCCACTGAAAATTCCTTGCCGGCATTAGGTCGCAGGCTATATCGCCGGTAGGACGCCAACAAATTGGCGGCTCTTGCAGCTATATGGACCAGGCTTATTGAATAAATAAATGCAAAGCGAAAAGTAAATGCCGAGATTTTTTGGAACGAGATACTGAGTAGTGTCGAACCGAACCCTTTATTAGAGTAGAACGTGGTGAAATAGAATAAAACGGGCTTCCAAATCAATCTCATGGCTTATTTGGCAGGCTTGTTTTTGGAAGGCTACTCTGGTCAAGGTCAACTCTAGGTTCTACACAGCCCGCACCCCCCTCTCCCCTCACACGCACACACCAAATGTTGAAAACGGCGAGACAACCTCTGGTTGAAGAAGCCAACAACCTCGCTTTTATGTTGCAGCAATCTAATTAAAACACCACCAATAAAGACACTTTCCTAGCTGATTCACCCCCTGAGAAATTTCTAGGTCAACCAGAAAATAGGGTCAAGATCTGACCGTAGCCACTTCATTGGTTCCGAGCGATCAAAGAAACGGTGTCTTGTACTAGAGGTTCTCTCGCTGCTTTCAGCATTCTGAACGAGCAGGCAGTGTAGAACCTCTTAGCCTGAGAAAACTGCCGCCTCTTCTCGCTCGCCCCCTAGAATTGTCATGAGATTGCGTGGGGTGGTTCATAAATTGCGGTGCCCTGACGCCAGTAGTCGCTGAGCGGCTATTTCGTTAGGTAGCTTAGTCACCGACACATATATAAACGTGGGCTCTGGGAATGGAAATACAAGACATGTTTTTGACGCCAAGGATTTTGGCCGCTTTTTGACGACATCATGTTTGTCAAGAAAAGCATTGAGCATACCGTACTGAAAAAGATGGCAACTTGTACATTTAACCACAATGCTTTGCGCATAATTGCTGCCGAGCGCTAGCGAGGCAGCACATAATCGTTGCGTATATGTTTGAGACTTGTGCACGATTTCAGGATTTCACGATTTCAGGATATCGTCAATTACTGACATTTTTGTCGCCAGATTTCTGGATATCGTCATGTACTACCACATTTTGTCGCTACATTTGGCTGTGGTGAATTTTTGTCCAGATTTTTGTTGACAGATCGAATTTCTGTCGAAATTTCTGTCGACGATCTCTACATTTCCATTGATTGCTGTCGCAATTTTCGCATAATTTGTATTCTGAGTGACTGAGTCTAAGTATTACTTTAGGTACTTCAGGAAGTATTCATCAAGGTGACGAACGCTTTAGTGAAAATCGAAAGGAAGTCAATGTGCTTCCTTGACTTTAACCGCTCTGTTATACGACCATCGCCAACGCGCTCACATGTGGACGTAGAGTAGAGCAGAGTAGAGTAGAGTAGAGTAGAGTAGAGTAGAGTAGAGTAGAGTAGAGTAGAGTAGAGTAGAGTAGAGTAGAGTAGAGTAGAGTAGAGTAGAGTAGAGTAGAGTAGAGTAGAGTAGAGTAGAGTAGAGTAGAGTAGAGTAGAGTAGAGTAGAGTAGAGTAGAGTAGAGTAGAGTAGAGGAGTGGAGTGGAGTGGAGTGGAGTGGAGTGGGTTGGGGTGGGTTGGGTTGGGGTGGGGTGGAGTGGAGTGGAGTGGAGTAGAGTGGACGAAATGTTACCTTAGGGAGACAGATTGTTTCTTAGGGGGTGTTTATTGGAGGCAAGCCAGCCCGGGTACCGGAGCTAGCCCGCTTTGCCGAGATGATTTTTATTGTGTTAAGATTGTTTACATTGTTTACATGAGAAGCTAACTCGACCCGGGTTTGCTTGCTTGTTGTGCTAATTGCGTAATTTTATAGTTCTGGTAAGACACGAAGTTTCATTGTTTTAAATATGAACTGTACATGAACAAGCAGAACTTGTGAATTGTTAATACGTCGAAAAAAGCTGATAAAAACAAATTTTATCGCGTGTACGAATCTTTTAGTGCCAGCCTGGGTAGGTGAGCTAGCCCGGTCAATCGTGTTTACATGGGAAAAAGCCAGCCCGGGTGAACGACATCTCGGTCTCACAAAGCGAGAGATCTCGGCAAATCAGGCTGGCTTACCTCCATATAAACACCCCCTTACTGCCCTTGAAAATCGAATTATTTCCAATGCAGAATTATTGTCAGTTGACATGCCACCTACTGTAGTTTCCTGGGCATCTCATGAAAATAGCACAAATAATTTTCCCAATGAGGCACGTCTGTCTCGAAAAGACTGAGTATATATCATATGATCCACTCTTTATAGAGTAAAGCCCAATGAGGCAAACACACATGTAAAATCACATGAGGCATGTCTGCTGTGGCGGATCAAGGGGACGGCACTTTTGAGCAAGTTGCAAAAGCCCCGCGCTTTCGGGGGGGGGGGGGGGGGTTGCCTTTTGTTGTGTTTTTTGACGCCATTTTTTTGGGACCGCACCGCACGTTTTTGAAGGGACATATGTTTCAGATATGTATAGCTTTGCATTCAGAAATGTAGGTTGAATACCATAGATAAACACAGACATTTTTACAAGGTAGCCACTTGCAGCTGGTTGCTAGGGGTTCCGCTTATGCTTGATCCACCCGTGCATGTCTTTCTGAAAAGACTCGGCAAGTGTGCACCTAAATACTTGAATGTGTAGTTTAATGTAGTAATGTATGAAAGACGTGTAAATAGTAAAACTCTAATAATTTTAATCTTGTTATAGGGCCTAGATGAAAATTGCGCTTGTAATTCTAGTTACGCTTGTTAAATAAAGTGTTATTATTATTATTATTATTATTATTATTATTATTATTATTATTATTATTATTATTATTATTATTATTATTATTATTATTATTAGTATTAGTATTATTTATTTATTTATATTTTTTTTATTATTATAACTTTATTAAAAATTGGTTGTACTAAAAATTAATTACAAAAAGTCTCTAAAAAGGAGTTCCAAGTACTAAAATAATAAAAAAGAAATAGTAATAAAAATTAAGGCTCAAAGTTTTAAAAAATTCCAGCTTCGTTCGTATTAAATAAAAGTCCTCGAGCATTTCAACTTCATCACGTTTCTTAAAAGGCACTCGCGAGCCTCTCACACACAGATGGACTGATCGCAGAATGTCAAAAGACAGACGCGTTCGCAGCCAATCTATTACTATGGCATATGATTCCTGGTTCTTTCTTGCTAGGTGTTCTGCTAATGTTTTCAGAAATGAAGTACATTCAGCTCCCATACCACCATTGGTTCCAAATACAAGTTGCGTAAAAGTCGCATGTTCTACCTTCAACACTCTCTGTAGATACTGCCTCTTCTTCTCGTTTTCCTGCTCTCTAAAGATCGTTGATGTTGGTTTGTTCTGGTTGCTTGCGGAGTTTACATGCGTAACTCGAACGTCAAAAAATGTAGTTACTCCACGAGACCAGAACCCTCCGGCCTTAATGTCTAGTCTTGCTTCAGGGCTCGTGTTGGCTGATCTCAAATTGAATCTCATTATCGAGTGGTTGAAGGTGTGGCTCTGTTTCCACATTATTGCAAACTTTGCTGAGCACGGATGTCAGCAGATCTCGAACTCCGTCGTGCCTCTGTGCCACAAAAACACCCTTTTTGCAGGACAGAGCATGGTTGATAGAAAAACTTTCACCACATGCGCAATAACTTGGTAAACCAGACAATGGTAGGTTGTAACGTATATTCGTAGGGAGTCCCTAAACTCTTGTTTGTTTAGTCCCAGGCCCTGCTCCTCAAGTGGTATTGCATTAAGCCACGAGCTTGCTCCCTTATCTCTATTATTATTATTATTATTATTATTATTATTATTATTATTATTATTATTATTATTATTATTATTATTATTATTATTATTAAATACTGTATTGTAATATATATTTACTCTAACACTTTTATGTTGTGTGTTATAAATGTTTAAGTTTGTAAATTTATTTTGTTCTGACTTCTGAATAAATGAGAAGTGAATAATTAACGGAACTAGGGCTTATTTTTAAAATTTTCTAAAATTTCATAAGGTCCTTGGTATGCGAGGCAGCATTTCATTTGCGATAGTAACTTCTAGTAAATAATGTTTCGTGTACAATTATCGGAAGATAGGAATGAAGTTCTTGCTTACTTAATCCATGTTAACATGATGAACAATGGTTGGTTGTTATTTGAGCTGGTTTGAGGTTGCAAAGCATTGTAGTTGAATGTACCGCCGCCATCTTTTTCGATATCGTCAACTGTGTTGCCCTGCATGACGTGCTAGCGGCTAGCTCGTCAGTTAGCTTTTCATAATTTGTGCAGAAATGATAGCCATAGCCACACAAACCTTATGGGTTCTGGCATTGTTGCAATTTGAGATTGGAAGCGATATTTTTGACGCGAGGCTCTTTGACGATCTCCGTGAAGTGAAGCGTTCCCCAGGTAAACATAATTGCACAAAATTGCAGTGCCCTGACAAACTAGCGGCTAGATCGTCAGGCAGCTTTATACTACGGCGCCCTGACAAGCCAGTCACTGCTCTGACGACTTGTTAGGTAGCTTTATATTTTGGGTGTTTGACGAAATCGTAAGTTTTTTGTGCCCACCCATAAGCCAGGGAACGAGAATACAAGCGACATATTTGACGCCAAACAGGGCACCGCTCTTTAGCAGTATGTCTGGTTATCACTATACTAATCTAAGAACCAGGCAGTCTATTATACCCCCAAAGCATATTTACATCTTGGTGATAAATAACGCCATCAATGGTTCTGTAAGAGTACAAATATGGGACCTGCCCTTACAACGTTCTCCTCTGATTAAGAAATGTCGAAATGTTGGGTTATGAACACTAACTTTTCAAGCTACGTTCGAAAACATTAAGCTAGATTAGCATTAAACGTCAGTATTCCGTTATAAAAACCATTCTCGGCAGTTTACCACATTGTCACTTTGCTCTAGCATTAAACTATGTTGGAATCTTCAGCTGGCTGCGCTGGGAATATATTTGCTAGTAAGTGGGAAATATTTCTTCAGGAGTAGTAGCAACAAAAAAAATTATTTTTTTATTTATGTCGTTTTGATTAATAGACATACTAGTATAATCCAAGTATTAATATGAACGAGTTTTGTCACCAACCATATCGCTAATTTCGACAAAAGAACAATGTTTGTAGGGAATCGCAATGCTTCGCTGGGATTCGACTCAGTTTTAAGTAGGCCTAGTAGTTAAAATATGAGCGGCCGATCTTTATGGGCATTTACAATTCTAAGTGTACATGATGAATACTTTGTTTAAGAGTTGTAAGAAACGTTAGATACGATCATTTTAACTCAGAAAAAACTGAATTTGAGCCGCTAGTGTCTAAGAACTTTGATAAACATTGATGTTTTATTAATCAATGTTTTAACAGTATTTACAAACACCTGATTAAACATTCTTTTCTTTTGATTTTCCCTTATGAATTATTAATGATTTAATAATAATGTTTATTCACAGGACTGTATAAATTATTATATATATATATATATTATAATAACAACTTCAAGTCTCGGCAAAAACTGTCAATCAGTCAAAACTACACCCAAAACCTGATGTCTGTATTGGCTTAAGTCATGCTAAATATCAACTCAATATAAATTTCTTTACAATATTGTCATCCGCCATCTTGGAAAGATTGTTATATGCATCTGACGTCACAAGCTGGGTGAAGCAAAATGTTTAGTAGTTATACTGATATGTATGCATTCCTGAAGTTCGCTTTTGGTCAATGTCGTTTTCACTTTATTACACTACAACACATTCAAAAAGATGGAAAGCACTCAGCCAATGGCGTCACTTAAGGCCCGTGACGTCATTAACTTCCTAAGTTAATTAGGCACAGTATTGAGACAAGATGGCGGGTGATACGATTGTGTTTTGCCAAAATTAGTAGTGTTCCTATAAAAATTGTTTTAGTTACTTGGGTTTTCTTAGTATGTTTAATAACCAGAGCGTCGCAATTGAAAATTTTGATTTTTGTTGCCATTACCCTTTAAGACATATGGGGAAGAGATATTTTATTGGAAATTTGTCCTCAGAAATACTGTATATATACCTTTAGGTGGGACATATTTCCAGTTGGCACTTCGATAAACGTTATACTTGAGATAAAATAGCAATGGATAAACAAGTATATTGTATTAATCCTTTCATGCGCATTGTTGTGGAACAACTTTATCTTTTTACTGTGTAGAAAGACAGGGGTAGACGTGTCAGAAAGCCATGAAGGATTAAACACACAAAAAATCGTATATTTATATTGTGGGTTTTTTTTTTTAATATTATAGATCCTTCCTTTTCTTGAATATGAACTTCATCGCCAACTTACAAATAAACTCAAGGTTTGCTTTAGATTCTTTCTTTGTCGACTTTCTTTTTACAGTATTTAAATTATCACCTTTAACCCTTTCCTGTCGGTGAGTTTTCTCTGTGACCAGTAAAATCGTCTGGCGTTAGCTACAGTAAAATACATAAGATTTGAGAGTCGGTGCCGCCCAGAAGAGTTGGGGACGCAAGGCTTTGTTATGGCCACAAGTGAGATATAAGGTGTTAACACAATAAACTTATTGCTGCATATAGATGAAATTTGTTTTGAGTTCTAACTAGGAAATCTCATTACAAGGAGAGCCGCAAATGCAAACACATTTAGTAACTGGGTTACCATCTCGTTAAATAGAGCTTATTCTAATACATTGCATTGCATTGCATTGCATTGCATTGCATTGCATTGCATTGCATTGCATTGCATTGCATTGCATTGCATTGCATTGCATTGCATTGCATTGCATTGCATTGCATTGCATTGCATTGCATTGCAATACATTGAAGTTTTCTTCCAAATCTACTGTTTCGACGCCATGTGCAAGAGGCAATAGTCCCTTTTAATAACTATACAGAATACGTAATATTTACCCCATGACTTTTTCTTTTTTCTTTTGACTTTTCAGTTTTGTGTGTTGTCATTTTCAATAGAATTAAAAAAGCTGAAAATGCGGTTATTGGCGGAGAATGACGTACTCTGTACTTCTTTAAAGAGTCTTTCAAAAACTCATTAATAATTCACGAAGAAAACACAAAGGATCAGTACCATGTCCGTGGTTTTATACCTGATAAAACTTCTTGACGTCAGAAAGAATACTAAATATGAACATACAATTTTATATAAAGAATACTAATGAACATACAATTTTATATAAAGAATACTAATGACCATAACATCCAATAACGAATCGTTTTTGAAGTCATTCAAAACACTCGCACCACGTGTTTTATAAGATCTAAAACACACGGGCTGCGCCCTCGTGGTTTTAAACCTGATAAAACACTCCTGCTCGTGTTTTAAATATTACATAAAACGTGCTCTTGTTTTTCTTAGATAAAAGGGATGAACGCTTTGTTTGGTCTACAAATACAAGTTTCCGTTGGCGAAGTTATGATTATCGCACTTGGGGTAAGCTTGTTTAAATCATACTTAGACCTCGTTCACACGATGCCGGAACGATTGTAGAAATTGCACAAATTTAAAGGTGACATGACACGAAAATTATTGCTTGATTTGATGAAAGTACTATTAAAATAATGGGGAATATCAATTTACAGCTTTTCCATATTTCACCTGGTTCTTGAGATATTTAGACTTATGTGATATTCAAATGAGATAACTTATGGACTTTTTATCTAATTAACATATTCGAAAAGCATCTATATCTTTAAATTTATTGAACAAAATCACTTGTAATTTGTCTTTGATGTTCAGTTTCATGAACGGTAACAATATCCAAAGTTTCAGGTGATTTCCTTCAATAATTTCAAAAATAGACAAGAATTTCGAATATGTTAATTAGAAAAAAACGAGACATAAGTTATCTCATTTGAATATCACATAAGTCTAAATATCTCAAGACCAGGTGAAATATGGAAAAGCTGTAAATTGATATTCCTCATTATTTTAAGAGCACTTTCAAATGAAAAAAACAACTTTCGTGTCATGTCACCTTTAAGTAAAAGTGATCAAAAACAGAACAAAGACTTTTACATACTTTTCAAACCAGGTCTATTCTTTGGTGACTATAATTAAATGCTACGCTGTCAAACTACCCTGGGATAGAGGTTCTACGTCGCCAACTCCCCTTCTAAATGCTGAAATCGGCGAGAGAACCTCTTGTGAGGACGCCACCAATTTCGCTTTCATGCTGTAGTAATCTAATTAAAGCTCGACCAATAAAAATACTTGCCTATAACAGGATTACCCCTCAACAGGTTTGTGAGCCAATAAGAAAATGGTGTCAAGATCTGACCGTAGCTACTTAATTGGTTCGGAGCGATCAAGGAAACGGCGTCTTCGACCAGAGGTTCTCTCGCCGCTAGAACCTCTGGGACTAGGGTATTGTCAAACTAGCGTAACTAGAAAATGACTTACCAGTTTTTGCTGAAGTGTCAAATTAGAATTAAGGATCTTTTGGTGGCTGGACATTATATGACCGAAGTCTTATGTTTCCGATTGTCTGCAAGGTCTTTCAAGCCAAGCCAAACTAAGTGTAAGCTAAGCTAACTGCGTAAGCTAAGCTATAAAGCTAGGTTAAGGTGGTAGGACACTCAACGTAATTTGCATATTGAGAAAATTGAATAAAGAAAATATGGTAATCTCTTAAAGCTTGTTTGCGCAGATTTTAGGTTTATTGCACGACGAGCAGATATGTACAAAAATGCTCCAAAAGTTTCAGACTCAAATTATGCGGGAGAAGAGTGATGCAGCTGTTAGCGGAATGCATCCAAAAGCTATTTTATGTAATTTGCTGAATGCATAATTTGCTGCCATTCCTAGAACAGCTGTTGTACATGTCTGCCTGTACAGTGAACCTAAAATCTGGACAACTCAGCTTTAAGTACATTAATTATTATTTTAATATTTTTCAATATGCGAATCAGCTTCAGTGATCGGTATACCACATTAAGCTAAGCTAAGCTAAGCTAACTGCTAAGGTACGCTGCCTACGACAGGGTAGGGCGAGATACAGTATGGGCAAGGGTATAAAGCAGGGGTAAGGGAAAGGCTAAGGAAAGTTTTATTGTATTCAAAGTCTCACCTATTGTGACTTTTTTGTTCTTGCAGACCGCCACGGCTGTGTATCTGTCTTGCCTACCTCCTCCCCCACTTCTTCGTGTCGTTGGCAAGGTATGTCATTTACTTTAAGGATTTTGAATTCGTGTGCAGCAGCACTTATAAGACGGCTGGCTAATCTCAGACGGTTGTCGAATGCCCAGCCTTTTTTACTTCGGCTGCTGTATATTTTATCGCGTCAGTTCGATACAGGCCAAATCTAGTATGTAAACCTCTGAAAGGAGAGAATAACAGTTCGGGCTGCATTCAGTTTTAGTTTTCCGCTACCAACTCCAAAGTGAGTATAGATCACCACACATTTAATTAACTAAGCGAAAATTGAAAAAGTGATTTAAATAAAACAGTCATAAATATAATCTTTTGTAAATACATAGATAATGAGGGGAACTGGATAGGAAACTTAAAACGATGTTACGAAACCGGAAACGATGTTTGCACAACTTGCTGTGGTAATTATACCATAGATAATGGTAGGGAACTGGATTGGAAACTTGCGAAACCGGAAACGATGTTTGCACAACTTCCTATGGTAATTATACACTTATAAGAGGCTAATCGCACCTAGCGGGTGGTCCCATATGGCTAAAATCAAACACTACTGACTTAAGTATATTACACTATAGATCGTTTTCACTCACGTGATCGGTGGCCCCATTGGGGTGGTGAAACAATACGAAATATTTGAATAAGAAAGAGCTAATTCCCATACCGTACACCAATATGGCCGCCATTTCATTGTTTTGGTACACCAATATGGCCGCCGTGACGTCAGATGAAAACGATCTATTGTTTAATTTCCGCAATGGTTGGTCCTGACCATGTGGGACCACCCGTCAGGTGCATTAGCTGCTTATAAGTGTATAATTACCATAACAAGTTGTGAAAACATCGTTTCCCGTTTCGTAAGATCGTTTTAAGTTTCCTATCCAGTTCCCCTTCCATTATCTACGATTATACACTTATAAGCGGCTAATGCATCTAACGGGTGGTCCATGGGACACTTAATCTATTGTTTAATTTCAGAAATAGCTCAGCAGAAATTCGACTGAGTTTTGACAGCTTGCGTAAAACAATGTCAAGCCATTATTAAGTTTATTTATTTACATACTACCAGAACCTCAAAATTCAAATAGACCTACACGATCAGCAAACCCAAACTGTTTACAATTTCAGACAACAAAATGTAAAACATCTACGTATCAGAAATCATTTTTAATTAGGACAACTAGAATCTGGAACGTATTGCCAAGGCACTTAACAATTAAATGTATAACTTTAAAAGACTTTAAAAAAGGACTATATAATTACTATAATTTAGCACTAGAACACTGTTTTAATGCTGATGATCCACGAACATGGAAATCGATATGCATCAAATGCAACAAAGCTCGTGATCTAACTAAATCGATATCGTGTTGTTTTTAGCTTAATGTTTGTAATTATCTGGTGTACTGTAGTTGTATTTGTTGTAATCTTTAGGGACCGCAGTAATTGGCGTAAGCTGTTGCGGTTGCCCTGCCAGTTGTTTTTGTCGATGTCTGTACGTATTGTTTGAGTATGGCAAAGCAAATAAAATAAAAATAAAATAAATAAATAAATAAATAAAATTTATTTATTTATTTATTTGTGTGTGTGTGTTTGTTTGTTTGTTTGTTTGTTTGTTTGTTTGTTTGTTTGTTTGTTTGTTTGTTTGTTTGTTTGTTTGTTTGTTTGTTTGTTTGTTTGTTTGTTTATTTATTTATTTATTTGTCTGTGTCTGTTTGTTTGTTTGTTTGTTTGTTTGTTTGTTTGTTTGTTTGTTTGTTTGTTTGTTCGTTCCTTCCTTCCTTCCTTCCTTCCTTCCTTCCTTCCTTCCTTCCTTCCTTCCTTCCTTCCTTCCTTCCTTCCTTCCTTCCTTCCTTCCTTCCTGCCTTCCTTCCTTCCTTCCTTCCTTCGTTCGTTCGTTCGTTCGTTCGTTCGTTCGTTCGTTCGTTCGTTCGTTCGTTCGTTCGTTCGTTCGTTCGTTCGTTCGTTCGTTCGTTCGTTCGTTCGTTCGTTCGTTCGTTCGTTCGTTCGTTCGTTCGTTTATTTATTTATTTATTTATTTATTTATTTATTTATTTACTTATTTATTTATTTATTTATTTATTTATTTATTTATTTATTTATTTATTTATTTTTATTTACCTACCTACCTACCTACTTACTTACTTTACTTTACTTTACTTTACTTTACCTTACTTTACTTTACTTTACTTTACTTTACTTTACTTTACTTTACTTTACTTTACTTTACTTTACTTTACTTTACTTTACTTTACTTTACTTTACTTTACTTTACTTTACTTTACTTTACTTTACTTTACTTTACTTTACTTTACTTTACTTTACTTTACTTCACTTACTATCAACTGTACAAGCTAATTTTTTTTTAAATGGCTGTTTTTCATAAGGCCGTGTATCTATAAATGTATATATAAGTATCTATAAATTGGAAACTAAAAACTAACAGCTACAGAAGATCAATATTATTACAAACGTGTAAATCATTAAAAGACTACAAAAAGTATAACAATATCCTATTATTAAAATTTAAGTAATTATTTTACTAGAAATATATGAATGCAACAACCCCTCGCCCGCTTTTATTAAATGCTTTCTTGAAACACCCCCCACCCACCCACCCTGATTAAAATAAGCACACCTGATAATTACAGCCAATATAAAAACAAACAGATATAAAAACAAATGATAATCCTCAAGCTCATTCTATAATTTATGGATAAGATGAACATATTAAAGCAAAACTTAGATTTCATTATTAAGTTCTGGTTGTACAAAATGTTTTTAGGAGGTTTCAAAAGGGATTATTTTTAACAAGCTTTAAATGGCTTCCCTATGCATACATGTTTTGCAAAGGCAGAATTAAAAGTCAACAGCTCAAAAACTACATTTATAATAGAGTCCGAGATAAGAATTGGATTCTTGAAAGCAGTATTAAACAGACAACGTTTCAGTTGAAAATTTGGAAATACAGCCAAAAAAATCGCCAAAGCCCATGGCCATGAATGATGAGTATTTAATAATAAAAGTAATGAAGTAATGCCAATGAAAAACATCATGTCTACATAAGCTTATAAAGGTAGTGTTTTGAGTTAGCTTTAGTTAAGCTGATTTATGGTTTGGACGAGCAAAGAGAAAGCACGAAAACGTGAAGCTGTATATTGTTTAGGTTAAGCGAAAACTTGAAAAATATAACAAGAATCCTACCGTTATATTTGACCACGGAGTGAGTGACTGCAGATCGTGTTTTTGTTTACCATACGGCGTTTGGTTTCTTCAAGTTCTCTGGTTTCTCTTCAAGATATATTAAACGGGTTGTTTGTATCCTTCTTTTCTTCGTGCTCCATTTCGGTTCGTTTAAATAAACGAAAGCAAAATACTATTTGTTTGAGGAGTTCATAGTTTTCTTCGTCGCTAGTCACCAGTGTCCAACTATCCTTACCGCGTGACGTCGTACCAAACATATATATATATAAATATATATATATATATATATATATATATATATATATATATATATATATATATATATATATATATATATATATATATATATATATATATATATATATATATATATATATATATATATATATATATATATATATATATATATATATATATATATATATATATATATATATATATATATATATATATATATATAAACTATTTCCCAGATTTCGTCTCCCTCGCTTTTTCTACACGCGTGTAAAGTGGACTCCACGCATGTCGAGATTAGCACCCTCACCGGGCTCTGGGCCTTCGGCCCTCCGCCCGGGCTCGGGGACAATTAAAAACCAATGTTACCCAATTTACTGTAAATGGGCGTTTCATGTCTTGGGCTGGTGCATAACTAAAACTTCTCTTCATGGCGTTGGTTTTCGGTTTTGACAAGATCAGCATTTTGTTATTGCTTCTAAGATAGTACATCTCCCTGTATAAGACTTATTTTTTAAAAATAGTTGGATTTCCCTTCTTTTTTTAAGAAATTCCAAGAGAAAACTGCCAAGACTAAATTAAATTGATTGCCAAAGCTCATTGACCAATCACGTTAAACCCGTTCGTGGACGGATGGAGAACGCAAAACTGAACGCAGTTCGTGCAGGCTCTCATTTGCGAGGTTAAGCCCGACTTCCGATGCGAATACCAACGAATGACAACGAATCTGAAACGGAAGTGTAAAATATCTGTATATTTTACACTTCCGTTTCAGATTCGTTGTCATATTAGAAATCCGATAAGCTTGCGAATTCGAATGCGAATCCTGAAACTGTGAAACATGCCGGGTAATATAAACCTCGAAGACGTCTTACTTCTGCAAGCATATGATGATGACATTATAGACGAGGAAGAGTTTCTACTCGCCCTAGGACTAAGAAAATTGGAGCGACCAGATCCTATATTCGATCTCCATCACCCCATCAAACTGACTACCGAAATATGATCGACTTCGGAAGTGTTGATTACCGAAATCCCATACGTCGTCGTTAAATAATCTACTGCGCATGATCAGAACCGTATTCAGTATTGGTACTCACATCGGAAGTGGAACTTAACCGCGCTGTTCTCTATCTCGAGAGCCTACGCAAAGGCTGCGATGTATTTAGCTTGCGCGCTCTGAGAAGCTAAAAAACTCACTATATATTTTTGCTGTTTTGTTCTTGCGCCTTTGTATCTTAATCGCTTTAATTTTTACAGACGTCTTCAACTGACGAAGAAAGGCGCTTAAGAAATATCCAGAAGAAGATTTTAGATGTCAGTAATAAGAATAGAGCCCGCTACGAACTGAATGAAATTGGAGTAAGTTTAAAATTGTGCCAATGTTTTTCGACCTATTTTAGTCAGAAGAATATCTGAGATCCCAAGCGGGATTCGAACCTACAATCTTCTGTGTTCAAATTTGTATACCAATTATAGGTTGTGTTTGGAACTGAAAAAAATGTCTTCGTAAAATAGCCCGAAGAACATTTACATTCAACTCTCGCATCGGAACTAGCATATCTGTCTCTTCCCTTTCCTTCAAAATTTCTATTACGTGCTTTTGTATTCAATGCTAATAGACTTGACGCTAGCGTGCGTCACAGACGTTCGCCGGCGGAAAGGCGCGGGCGGAAAATCGCGCGATTGTGTATTTATGGTACTCAGAAGTTGAAAAAATATCCCGGTGAAACCTGCAATATCCTTGCTACTGCGCTTATGTCTGGCTGCAAGCCTGCCTGTAAATGAAAAGTAAACACGGTCTGAAGGAATCGTTCTTCTGTTTAACATACGGTACGTTCTGGGATGCCTGCAACCGAGGCTCCTTATGTTAGATCTATTGGTATCGAACCGTTAACGCATGATACATATTTACAAAAGAAATAAATTTTTACGGATAAATGGTAGGATGTTTAAATTAAAACAGCACAGTACTCAGTAGCTACAAAGAAACGTGCCTTCCAGTCTCCTCTGCGCATGTACGAAACTAATGTTTACATCTTTTTTCACAAAAAAAATACTGATAGGCCATTCAAGATAGATAGATAGTTTATTTACACACATTATCGCATTCCAAAGAATGAATTACCATAAAAAATGTATATTACAGAAACAAGTGTAGTATGACGTAACCGGAAGTTTGCTATTATTACTTGTTGACATGCGTGTAAACCGATATGTGTTTGTAATAGGATTAAGTATAGAGTCGGGATTCTTGAGAGACGAATTATTAGTTTGTGGATATGTGTTCGAGACGTTTCCGAAGTGAACTGTTTTCTCTTTGTCTCTGGTGAAGCCAATTCGCTAATTATAAAGACCATCGTTATAAACCCTAACGTGTGTATATTCGTGTAGCTGCTTAGCATAGCGCGTGGCGACCGTCTACACAAGCAATAAAGTTACTCAATTAGAAATATCAAACATTAGAAATTAAAAATTAAAAAATTTTACAAAAAAATTTACATTATTAATCTGATATTTAAAAAAAATTAGAAAACAAATGATTTTAAAACTGGGCGAAGTCTTCAAGTTCATTTGTATGCAGCTTATCGACCAAAGCTGGGGGAAAAACTACTTTGATACCTAAAAGTCCTACAGAAAAATGGTGTACGATTACTGTTATTACGGAGGTCATGTCCGTGGGCGCTATCCCTGGTTAAAGGCAGTAACCGAGAGAGGTGACTGTTACTTTCTTCTATCCTTTTCATCGTTTTCATGCAAAGATCTCTCCTTTCGTAAAGGGTGGAACTTAATATTGAGGCAAGCTTGTGTAAATAAGAGAGATGTATATAAACAAAGCACAAGTTCTTGAGGTGGGACGCCAGCTCGACACATATTATATGCAAACGTTTCGATGCCTTTTTTACAATGTCGTCAATGTGGGACCCCCACTGTAGGTCATTCTGTAAAGTTAGTCCAAGTACTTTATGTGAGGTGACAATGTCTAGATGATGGTTGTCGATACCCAAGGAAGGCAAGGATGGCTGCTGGCGGAAGAAGCAGATCCGCTTTTCTTTGTATTTCTTGATATTTAATGCCATCCAGTTACTCGTAGCCCAATTGTGGATGGTATTTAAATCGTGCTGCAGGGTACTATCCGCGTGCCTTGTAAGGGTCTCACTAATCGACACGTCGTCCACGTACTTCCAGATGCCTGTTTTCGTCGAGGCACACTGGAGATCATTGACCATCATAAAAAAGAGAATAGGTCCCAGTTTCGTTCCCTTGGGGACACCGGCCATAATAGGTTGCCACTCTGAGAAAACGTTGTTAAATTTGACTCGTTGCCGTCTGTCATTAAGGAAGTTAATTATCCAGGGAATCAAACATCTTCTCACACCGATCAGAATTAGCTTCTCAATAAGGGCGTTATACCCAATTCGAGCGAATGCTTTAGAAAAATCTAAGATCTGACGAATAAAGACTTGCCACACCTTTGACGGATTTTAGTCGAATCTTTTATAGTTGGATTTGACTCGACACAAGAGCGACTTCTAGACAAGGCCTAAAAAAGAGACATTTTACGGAATAGTTCATTGATATTCTACCACACTGTCACTTGAATTCCAATTATCAGTAAATGCGGCTTTCGTATTGGTTTTGAAGAGGTGCGTTTTTTCCGAGCTCACCTCAGATTCGGTCTGAGTGCACCACCTTTTACCGAGGTGATATTTATTGTGCGATTCTTTTTGACGTGATCTTTATTATAATTTTTAATAATATTTACTAAATATTCAGTCATTGAGTCATTGTTGATTAGGTAGGAGTAATTGAATGTGGTTAAACATTGTATTTCGTTGGAAGCAGTTGATTTTAAACATTAAAATTACCTTCAATAATTTATTTTTTCAGAAAATTTAGTGTTTAACAAAATGTGATTTACAACAGTGATCTTCTTTAAAAAAAATGATGTGATTTGAGTCACGATTTAAATCAGTGTTTTAACTTGTCTATGAAGTGGAAAACTCCTTGGCATTTTTGTTATTTAATGAACAGAGGAACATGGTGGAAGTACTCACTGACAATTTTAAGAGAATCTGGTGATGTATAATCTTTGCGCTCTGATTAACATAGAGTGTTTGTTTTTGGAGGAAAATTGGACTTTGGCAACATTTTCTTATGACGTACGGACAACTATGCCAGCCTCAATAGTCCATTTGCGTACATCATAAGGCATTCTTACCAAAAGCCTAAATTTTCTTCAAAAACGAACTATCCATGGCAAACTTTGATAGTAGCTCGAAGAATATATACCAGATTCTCTTAAAATATTCAGTGAGTGCTCCTGCTATGCTCGTCTGTTCACTAAAACATAGTCGTTACTTCATATAGACACTTTAAATCAACGTGATTTAAATCGGTCAATCTTAATTTTTTGCATCAAACATTTTGTTGTGTTTTAGGATTCTTCGTCTTTTGGTAACATAGGAGGAAGTGTGATGGAAACGACGTCAGACGAAAGTTACGAAGAGAAAGCAAGTCTCGATCCATCATTTGGATCCAGAGAAGCATTTGTGGTGGAGGTAACAATAAGGAAATATTAGGGGTGGAGGGGGTTACCTCCGTCACAAGTTTATAATTTTATCCTTGATAGTTTATCTGTACGTGTCTCTGTCTGTCTGTCTGTCTGAGTGACTGGCTGATCGAATGACCGTCCCCACCAACCGTCCTGTCGCGTGCGTGGGGCCGTCGGACCGGTCGCTGGGTCCGTTGTGTTTGTTTGTTTGTTTGTTTGTTTGTTTGTTTGTTTGTTTGTTTGTTTGTTTGTTTGTTTGTTTGTTTGTTTGTTTGTTTGTTTGTTTGTTTGTTTGTTTGTTTGTTTGTTTGTTTGTTTGTGTGTGTCTCTGTCTGTCTGTCTGTCTGTCTGTCTGTCTGTCTGTCTGTCTGTCTGTCTGTCTGCCTGCCTGCCTGCCTGCCTGCCTGCCTGCCTGCCTGCCTGCCTGCCTGCCTGTCTGTCTGTCTGTCTGTCTGTCTGTCTGTCTGTCTGTCTGTCTGTCTGTCTGTCTGTCTGTCTGTCTGTCTGTCTGTCTGTCTGTCTGTCTGTCTGTCTGTCTGTCTGTTTGTCTATTAGGGTTAGGGTTTAGTATTTTCAGTGTCTTTTGTTGATCCAACTGAATTTTGTGAAGGTGCTGAGGCCACACTTGGGGAACGCAGGGGATGTGGGTTAGCAAAGACTGTGTACAAAAGCGAAAATTGCATACTTGCTTAAAAAAACAAATCTTTCACATATACTCGTAGGCACCCCTAACAATAACGCTTTCTTTATGCTGCGATTCTATAGTTGTGCCTGATTTCCTTCTCCAGGTTGACGATAAACAAGATGAAGATGTTATAACCTTTCTCTTCGACACACCGACTCCCGAAGGTTCGTGCAATTATAGTATTCGTATACAGCTCAACTCCTTTTATTATTTAGCACAAGTTACTTTCGATGAAATTCCCTGCTCTCGTTGGCTGAGAAGTGTCACGCGCAGGTCTATTAATATTCTATTATGGACCAGTTTGGATTATGAGTTTTCAGCCATTTTTTTTTTGCAAAGAACAATGAAAGAAGTAGAAAGAAGACTTTTAAAATTCGAGAAAAACATTGATAAATTCATTTACCCAAGCCCCAAGTCATGCGTATCAAATCATGCGAGTGAGACAATGAGCAATTTGAAAGCAAGTTTTACAATCAGGTCAAGAAAGTGGTTAGGTTGTCTAATAAGACGCTTGGCCTAATTTATCGTACCTGTCGTAATTACTGTGATCAACGCACACTGCAGACCCTTTATGGAAGCCTCGTACGCCCACAACTTGAGTATACAACACAGGTCTGGTCGCCATCGGGTATTGGTAATTTTAAAGAACTTGGAACAGTACAGACGCGTGCCACAAGATACATAAGAAAGTCTGGTGAAGATTATCATGTACGCCTTTGTAAACTGATACTTTCACTGTTAAGTTACAGACTAGAGATTTTAGATTCATGCTTTATACTTAAGTGTAGGACTATGATTACTGATTTTCATATTTTTCAGTAATGTTAATTTTAAGCAGTTTCATTATTCTTTACGTGATTCAGAGTTAGTTTTATCAAAGGGAAGATTCAAGTTTTTTTATTTTAACCGAATAGTTGACGTATGCAATAATTTGCCTTTGGCTATCACCAAATTTTATAATAAGAAATTTTATTCAAATTTAAATATTTTTTATAACTGCACTAAACTAGTATATTTATTATATGTTAAAAGTTAGGCTTTATTATATTAGTTCTTTTTTTATTTATTGGATTACTTGCTATATATTTCGAAGTCGTTTTATCTTTGTAAGGAAATTTGGTTCTGTATAAACCGTCCTAATTATACCATTCTGCACATGTATATGTTTTCAAAATGTATAATTAAAGTGAGTAAATAGATCACGAAAGCAATAACAACCAAAGGAAACAGCATCGAAAATAACGAGGCTGTGCAACGTTTTCATAAAGATAGCTCCAATCTATTTTCCTTTGTGTGCTCTTAATTTTGCCTTTTGAACCTCGTTCTCGTGTTTATAATTGAAAGCAAGGCGCCTGCTCTGCCGTTCACTCGCGCTACTGATTCTGCAATTGGCGTAGCCTTCGCACATCAAGCCTGCGTGCAGCCTCTAGCCGATTTCGAGACCCGACAGTACATAGAGTCTGCGAATCGCAGCGAGAAAGCTCGTATATGGTGACGTGAATTTCCTGAATAATTTCCGGCATGTAAATGAACATTAATACTCCTGATTAACAAATTATTTAATAACATAGCGTCTCTTGTATGCGTACTCAATATATGCTCGTATAGGCTTCAAGCGGAAGTTAAAAAACTACCTACTTCAACAATTTTTGGAAGATTGATAAAATATATATTATATTTTGTTCTATTATTTTTATTTATTTATTTATCTTTTTTTATTTTTTTTATCTATATTGTTTGTAATTCTTGTCACTTACTTAAATTGGCAAACGGACTGTCGATAAAGCAGTTGAAATTGAAGACTTTGAATTTGTTATACAACGAATTTCAAATCATATTTGCCGTCCTTGTTTGAGTTTGATTGCGCAAAGGGTAAACCACCAAAGGAAATTACATAACCTGAACGCAAAATTGCTTAGCGACTACCAATAAAATACATGGTAAAGAGGTATGTCTGTAAAGTTGAAACAGTCGGCAAAGCGTTCTTTGTCATTCGACTAGACTACAGACAGGAAACACCCGCATAAAGGAACCCGTGATTTTCTGTGACAGACTGAAATGGTTCTTATATATTGGCTACGTGGTGTGAAATCAGCCTGAAGAGGTTCTTAAAGAGGTTCTTAAAATTTTTTCTGATATGGTGTACGGTATCTACTGTTTAATTCGTGAATTATTGAGCCTGACAGGTCAACGATCACACTAATTAACCAACTGTAATAATAATTACAAATTATAAGTATATCTAAATCATATTACAAATCATATATGTCTGTTTATTCATTTGATTTAATTTATTTATCACATTTAATTTACTTACCATAACATGAATACAATGAAAGGTCCAATGCTGTGAAATTGGAATTTTTGATACGTCTTAAAGTGCCAATGCAGCGAAATTTCACCCCAGTTTTTTTTATAGTTGCATTTGAAAGAACACTTAAAATGACAACGTAACATCTGTCGTAGAATTTCGTTTCCTTGCTTCCTTCTTGAGATATTCAGGTTTGTTTGATATGCAAATGTCATACTTATGACATTGCACTGCATAATGACTTTTTGAAATAGCATCAAATTTAGGATAGTCCAAATATTTTACACCCAGCTACACACGTTTAGTGACCATTCATGGCTACATACATGCAAGTGCAAATTTTTATTAAGTACTTTCGGTAAGCACTCTCATAGAAAATCATACTTTTCTAGAAAGTCATTATGTAGTATGATGTCATAAGTATGACATTTGCATATCAAACAAACCTGAATATCTCAAGAATGAAGCAAGGAAACGAAATTCTACAAAAGATGTTACGTAGATGTTACTCTACTGTGTGTTTCCAATGGTCCAGCACACATATTTGGGTTTGCACCAGTGTAATAACACTCCCCAACTAACGTCTGCTGAAACGAGCCACACATTCCATTCCTTTTGTGTACATGGACCAATGAAATTACACCATTGTCGTGCTAAATAATATAAAACCGTCCTGCGCTAGTGTTGTTATGTGTATTTAACTTGTTTAGTCGAAAGCTAATATGTTGAAAAGTTTAGCCTGGAACTTCACGAAATTTACGAAGAATATTGTTTTGACTATGCTCTTTCTTCCTATATGCAAACAAATAAGCGTGAAAGTCAGTGCATTGCGTAACAGCATAAGAGAAATTTAATATTGTAAACAAAAGCTCAAAGCTAATAAGGTGTTTAGTGTCTGAAGCGACTGTCCGAATTAGTTTACTTGAAGACTAATATTTTGCTTACTATTTGGTCTACATGGAGATCTTTCACTCCGGAAAACCGGCAGACAACATTGAGAGCGTTTTCGAAAGGTTCAGCTTCGAAGTTTGAACTTTGAACGATCAGAATTGTCCGCTTCTGAGCTAAATTAACATTAAAGTTGCATAATTAGCGCTTAACCAATCGCGAGCCGTCCCAACTTTTGTTGGGAAATCCACGTGACCTACTGCGATTCGCAGACTCTATATACTATCGGGTTTCGAAATCGGGCAGAGGCTGCACGCAGGTTATCGCACATCTAGAAAACCTGCGGAACAGCGTGTGTGTTTGTTAAAAACGCAAAACTCTCAGAAGCAATCATTAAGCAAGGTAGTTATGTAGAGCCGCGCTCTGAAACTGTGTGATTGTACAGTTACAGGTAACTTGGATTGTTAATTTGCGAGTATTAAACTTACTAGAAATACATAAATGCAATAACCCCTCGCCCGCTTTTACAGCAACCCCCCTTGCGCTCTTTTTTTATTAGAGGCCTGGAAATAGCTACTCCTGTCGGAATGAAAATATAGTTTTAATTCTGGTAGAATATTTGAAATAAAAAACAAAAACTCTATTTTTTTTAAGAAAAATGCAACAAATTACAAAGAAAAATTTAAGGATGATATTTCGTAAAATATATTGAGATGAAAAAAATTGCATGTCGCCTCCCAGGTTTCGAACTCGATCTCGTTCGCGTGCAAGCCGACGATGTTACCACCACACTACTGAAGCAGGCGTCAAAATTTTATCAAAACATTAGGGTTATATTGTACAGTTATTTCTTTCCATGTTTACAAAGACCATTGCTTGGTATCTAAAAATATTTGCATTTTGAAAACTACTCAAACTGCCTGGCTGGTATTCATTTATGATATTTTAAATTTATTTAAACAAATATAACAAAAACAGTTTTTCATTTCGAAATCTGAATTGCTGAAAATGTTTTCACATACATGTTAATGCCAATGGGCCTTAATAAATATTAAAAATAAATATTAAATATTAAAAATAAATATTTCAACAGCATTGGTACGTTTTAAAAAAATGTTCCTTTTCCATTTTTTATGCTAAATTATAAACAACCGCTAAGTCATATTAAGTAGTTTTACAAAAAGAAAACTATTTAAAAGAAGATAAGACGGCAGCCACAGGTAAAAAATACAACGGGCATCGGCAAGAAAAAACATGCAATTATGGATATGATACGTTTAAAACGGACTTCAAGGACACACAAAATGTCATAATATAAAACAAAATTAACAGTCATAGATGTAAACAGGGAAACTCGAACAGTTTTGCTACTAAGTGTTCGTGATTACTGAGAGCGACTGCTCTATATTTTTACCGTAGCTTAAACTTTTCGGCCTTTATCATCGTTGGTTTTCTATCTTTTTCCCTCTTCCGAGGTTCGGTTTGACGGGTTTCCTTTAGTCAAGACGTTGATTTGTTTCTGTTCTTTTGAAATGAATGTACGTATCCCCAAAACTCCTTTCTCAAGTCTTTTTGTCAAGAATATATTACTTCAAATCTTTTTTTGTCAAGAACTATATTGTTTCCAGTGCCCTAAAATCTTCACCGCGCGTGGTCCGTCCACACACACACACATATATATATATATATATATATATATATACACAAATATTCAGATCGCTCAAACTGATTCGCATTTGAACACGCGTGTAAAGTGGACTCCACGCATGTCGAGATTAGCACCCTCTCCGGGCCTTCGGCCCTACGCCCGGCTCGGGGACAACGGTACAGTACGCACTTAGCCAGATTACACAAATCGAACCATTCGAACTAGGGCTTCTCTATAGATTGTCTTGTATGAAGTACTTGGTTCCATGAAGTGATTGCTTGGATAATAAACAACAAGCAACAACAACAACAACAACAACAACAAGCCCTTTTAGTCGAATATAATTAAACGATCTTAATGCTTTCAGTGGACAAAACATACAGTGCTGAATTCAGCAGATTCAAGCGCTGGTTCCGATATAGAATTCGTGTAAATCGTACCGACAGAAAATATTTAAACATGTTTTGAAACACGTTTCTAAATGTAATACGACACCTACGTAGACGACTCAGATGTCAACAACTAGATATATCTAAACATTTTTTGCATTATTCGGTGCTTATTACTTGCGTTTTGTAATTGTTGAACCAAGCAACAAGCCGTTACTAGGTGAACAGCACGTATATGTTCTTCGATATATTGTGGCTCTTTCTTGTATCTCTCGTGCTCAAGTTAAACTTAGGTACTGATGTCAACCCGCAATTTTTTCGCGTCTGTAATAAATTCGTCTATTCTGCCTCATGGACAAATATTGTCAGCAACGTTACTGATGAACTACTGGTTAATTCGCCAATGCGGTCGACTAAGCTGCCGAAAAGAAAGAACTCGAAAAATCGGGGGGAAAAACAAAAAAACAACAACACGAAACCAGACTCGGCGTACCATAGGCCGCCCGAGTCCAATCATAACTTTTACGCACGAACGAGACTGGAAAGGGTAATTTCCATGCATTTGAAGGGTAAGGGAAACAAAAATCATAACTTTTAATTCCTGTCTTTTTTATTTAAAGACACACTAATGTACTTCAAGTAATATGAACAATGTTTGTCAACCGTAACATCGCTAATTTCGACCGAAAATAACCATCTTGTCATTCGCCACCTTGGATAATTTTTGATGTGCATCTGACGTCACGAGCTGGTAAAACAAAATCTTTAGTTAGTTATCCCGATTTGTATGCATGGCTGAAGTTCACTTTTAGTGAATGTCGTTTTCACATCATTGCACTACGACACTTTCCGAAAGCCCCCAGCTCAGAAATTTTCTCGCCAAAACTTAGCAACCAGTAAGAAAGACTTATTAACCACGTGCGAGGTCTGTAAGGGAAAGTATTTGCCTGAGGTTTTCGTACAGACCGAGCGATTGGTTCATTTTATTATTAAGTTTCGAGCGTTGTTTTCGTCTTCGGCGTATGCTGTTTACCTTTTAACTTTTTCGTGTCGTTTCTAGACCTTCTTGTTTACACCAGTTCGACTTTTATTTGCCTTGTTTTTAGAGAAACAGCTAAATCAGGAGTAATGTTCCAACAGATTTTATTGTTCAGAATATTTGAATAAAGATACCTAGTTCTCATTTATTTGTACTCGAATCAATCAGGTTCAAAAATTTTCTCGCCAAAAGTTACGGGTCCAAAAAAAAAGCGTATTGACCGGTCGGTCAATATCGTAAAATCCCGACCGCTCGGGAACCAATCAGCATCCGTCGTCCAATCAGCGTACGGATCGGAAATCAAACCCAGCCATATAATAAGAAAAGTTTATTGACCTCTCACAGCCTGTGGACATTACGCCTTTTCCTGGATCTTTCAGCGACCATGCAATTACCGAGCGTCATGTTCTAAAAACAAACTCGGCCATATAATAATAATAATATAAGTTACTAGAAATACATGAATGCAACAACCCCTCGCCCACTTTTATTAAATGGTTTTTTGAAACACCCCCCACCCACCCACCCACCCTGATTAAAATAAGCACTCCTGATATACAACCAATATAAAAACAAACAGATTTTAAAGCAAATGGTAATCCTCGAGATAATTATAGAATTTATGGATAGGATGACTAACTGATTTAATGAAAGTTGAACATATCAAAGCAAAATTTAGATCTGGTTGTAAAAAATATATTGTTTTTATAGGAGGATTCAAAAGGGATTATTTTTAGCAAGCACTTAAATGGCTTATGGCTTCCCTATGTGGCTATGTATATATGTTTTGTAAAGGCAGAATTAAAAGCTAACAGCTCAAAATTACATTTATAATAGAGTCTGAGATAAAAACAATTCAGTAGAATCGGATCCCAGACATGGCGAGAAATGGTGGACATAGGGGCGGAGCTAAAGCCCTATTAAACTAGTACCGGCTATGTCGTGCGGTCGTCACAGTTCCGTGGTTCAGAAGAAAAGAGAACAACTAATTTATGCAATGTTGGATGAAATCTTCACTCGATGATCAGAAAATACTGAAGCTTTGAGATTGAAAACCGCAACAACGACAAATCCAGGCTAGAAATGAAGAATATCATCGAAAAGACAGATCCTTATAGTAGCCGAATCAGATCGAAACTTGTACGGAAATAGTATACCTCTGTTTGATTTTCGATAACGTGAGCAGCAAGGTTGGTACAATTTGTGTATTCGCCATATTGGCTTCTGTTAGACTTGTGCTCAAAATAGTATATCAAAAACCGCAACGGATTTAATATCTGTGGCATATCGCTCATGATATTTATATCGCAGATGTGTCGCACTGCACGATTCAGATTGAAACATTTGAAATAATTTAAAAATTGACACTGCTACGACGATTGTTTCACTCATCCTCTGTGTAAGTCCCATTAATCTTGCAGAAATTTTCTAGTCAAAATTTTTGTAAGTGGGCATGCATTACGCGCATGCGTGACCATTATTTCTCGCCATGAAAGAAGTGGAAATACAGCAAAAAAATCGCCAAAGCCCATGCAAAGTCAATGAATAACATAAACATAAGCTTATAATATAAAGGAAGTGTTTTAAGTTAGCTTTAGTTAAGCTGACTTATGGTTTGGGCGAGCAAAGGGAAAGCACGAAAACGTGAAGCTGTATATTGTTTAGGTTATTAAGACAACAAAAATCCTACCGTTTATAACTTTAAAATTATTTGACCACTGAGTGACCACAACCAATGCAATTCTGATCGAGTTTTGTTTACCATACGGCGTCTGGTTTCTTCAGGTTCTCATGTTTCGCTTCACGATATATATAAACCGGCTGTTTGTATCCTTTTCTTCGTTGTTCTCTTTTATTATTTAAGTAGAACAGGCTCCATTTCGTTAAACGAAAGCCGAAATACTGACAGATTTATTAAACGTTTTCTTCGTCGCTAGTCACCAGTGTCCAACTATTCTTACCGCGTGACACCGTACCAAACATATATATATATATATATATATATATATATATAAATAAATAAACTATTTCACAGATTTCGTCTCCCTCGCTTTTTCTACACGCGTGTAAAATGGACTCCACGCGTGTCGAGATTAGCATCCTCACCGGCTCGGGGACTATTGAAATAGATACGCTAAACGTACATTTTGTGTTTTGTTTTGATAACACTAAAGTTCTTGTTTTTTGTAGGGTTTTATTGTGGTACAACTGAAGTCGTTCCAGGAATAACGCAATCTGAACGCAGAATGCAGGTAAGAAGAAATATATACAACGGATTTTTACAGTAGGGCCACTGACTTATATTTTTCTTCACTCGTTTCAGATGATTACCGCGGTCAAACGAATTGCAGTGTGTGACGATGATATTGAACAAAGTCAACTGATCACTAGATTATTTGACAGCATTATTAAGGTATTGATCGACTTATTGCGACAACTACATTCTAGTTATAAATACAATTAAACAACGAGCCCGAGTTGTCTAATTGTTTCGGTATAAGCTAACTATAAGATAAAAGTAGTGTGGTGCGTATATATTATGTTGAAATACAAATCGAAATAGAGTAAGGTTTGAGTACTGCCGAAATTATTAATCGTAGTTTTCTAATGTTTCGAAACCTTAGAAAACTACGTTCAGTAATATCGGCAGAACTCAAGCCTACAACTATTATTCAAAAGAAGCAAACTGAAACGACCTAGGAAAGTCGCGAGTCTTTTGCCATTATTTTGTACTTAAACTTGACTCTTTTGCTACTAATGCTCTATCACCAATAGACAGTGAGTAGTTCTGCCAATCAGAAAGGCCAACAAAAGCAACAAAACTTAATTTAACCAACAAAAGTTTAATAAATTCTCGACCATTACGTATTCCTTGAGGCTCGTTTAATACATTTTAACTGCTAACAACTAACGTTCGTCGTTTCGGACATTTTCCTTGGTCCCGTACGGTAACTAAAGGAAAGGAAAGTTTGTTTTGTATATGCTATAATTAACATGGGTTTTCATGTACAATATTGAAATGATATATTTCCACTTATTTGATATATAAAGATGCCAAAAAGTTGACAAAAGCATTCATTTTAGCCTGTAATTTTTGTTTGCATGCAGTTATTTCATTTTAAACGAACACTGATAAACAATTTAATGACCTTACCATAAAGAATTTGTAACGATTTTACCATAAATAGTTTTTATCTTAACTATTTTGTAGCCGTTTTGGTTTTCTGTAGAACGTATTGCTTTGCTTACATGTTCGGCCATTCTTTCTGTCGTTTTCCTACTTCATTAAATTTCGACGCTATTGTTGTTGCTTAACAGAACAATTACAGATCATTACTCCTCACAAAGTACGCGTTTTGCGATTGGTCAATTAGGTAAAAAGAAGTCTTTTCATTGGCTTATCGCCAAAGGTTTCTATCCGCAATTAGTATACATTTACAAGTTTCTATCATAAATCCTTGAATTTCATTGGCTATCGCAGGAGTTACTATCCGCTGATAGAATCCTCTGGCGATAAGCCAATGAAAAGCCTTCTTTTAACGAAATTGACCAATCACAAAACGCGTGGTATGTCACGAGCAATGATCATTAGAGCCAGCGGTAGTTCTGTTAAGCAACAGTGGCGGTGAAATTCATGAGTGGGCAAATGACAGAATCAAATGATAATTTCGGGGAAAAAATAAGTTCTACAGAAAACAAAATTGGCTACAAAATGGTTAGAATGGAAATTATTAATGGTAAGATCGTTAAATTGTTTATTTGTGTTCGCTTAAAATGAAATAACTGCAAACAAAACACATTTAAAAATTACGCTTACTATTGACAAGATATCGTGATGCAAACTACGTGCTAAATTGATTGTTTCTTTCAACTTTTTGTCGTTTTTACAAATCAAATCAGATGAGTGGCTGTATATTGTCCCCGAGCCGGGCGACGGGCTGAAGGCCCGGAGCCCGGTGAGGGTGCTAATCTCGACACGCGTGGAGCCATTTTACACGCGTGGACAAACGTGATATGCGAACGAATTTCTGTGATCTGAATATTTATTTATTTATTTGTATATATGTGTGGACGGACCATGCGCGGTTAAGATTGTGGGGCACTGGGGACAATATAGTTCTTGACAAAAAGATTTGAACTAACAACATAATTTATTCTTGACAAAAAGACTTGAGAAAGGAGTTTTTGGGAAACGTATATCACTTTTGAAAGAACAGAAACAAATCAACGTCTACGTATAAAGCAAAACAACGTCTTGAGTAGAAGGAAACCCGTCAAACCGAAACTCAAAAGGAGGAGAAAGCAAGAGTGAAACTTGAAAACCGACGAAGAAATAAAGGCCGGCGAAACGGTTTAAGTTTACGTTAAAAATATAGAGCAGCCGCTCTCAGTAATCACGAACATTTAGTAGCAAAACTGTTCGAGTTTCCCACTTTCCTTACGTATATCCTATCACTGTTAATTTTGTTTTCTCTTTTGTGTGTCCTTAAAATTTTATCTGTGGCTGCCGTCTTAATATATTTTTTCAAATAGTTTTCTTATTGTCAAAACCACTTGTGACTAACGTAGCTTGTCCATAATTTGGCATAAAAATCGGAAAAGGAGCATTTTTTCTTCTGTAAAACGTACAAATGCTGTTGAAATATTTATTAACATGTAGGTGAAAACAATTTCAGCACTTTGAAATGTCATAAAAGAATATTGCTGTGGCAGGCTGCCAGTTTTGAAAAAAATTTTCAGATGCTATAGCGATGTTGTTTGTAAACATGGAAAGAAAGAAGTGTACAATATAACCCTAATATTTTAACAAAATTTTCCCGCCTGCCTCGGTAGTCTGGTGGTTATCATAGTCGACTTGTACGGTAATATGGTCGAGTTCAAACCCTGGAAGCGACGTGCAATTTCCTTTATCTCAATATTTTTCACGAAATATCATCCTTAAATTTTTCTCTGTTCCTCGTTACCTTTTCCTTCAAAAAACAGATTTATTAAAACTGCAGGTTTTTTTATGTCAAATATTCTACTAGAATTAAAACTATATTTTAATCAACAGGAGTGGCTATTTCCAGTCCCCCAATAAAAAAGAGCGCAAGGGGAATATCAGGAGGTATCTACAAAAATTCATGCAAGCGGGCGAGGGGTTATTGCGTTCATGTATTTCTAGTTTCAATATTGTACATGAAAACTATGCTAAAGTATGCAAGAAAACTTTACTTTTCCAACCAGTTACCGTACGGGTCCAAGGAAACGTCCGAAATGACTCTTGGACGTTTGTTGTTGGCAGTTAAAAAATGTACATTAAACGAGCCTCACAGAATACGTTATGGTCGAGAATTTATTTATGTTTTGTTGGTAAATTTATATTAAAACAATTAAACAACTCGACCTCGTTTTCAATGAGCGATAGTTTTATATCATTTTATACTCGGCTTCGCCTCGTTTGACTATTCACTCATAAATATTCGGGCTTGTTGTCTAATTGTTAATTATAAACTCCTACAATAGTCAATGAAATTGAAGGATTTGTGATAGAATTTATATTAATCTTGCGGATAATCATGTTGACATTGTTGTTTTCGTAGAGCTTCTGGTTCAAACTCCGTGGGATGTCTCCTTGTTCGATTTCAAATATCCGCTTTGATCTGGAAATACCTATGGCAGACAATGTGCAGGTAATGAAGTGACATCCATGATATTGCAGAAGTTGCACCGCCACTATACACTTCCTGTATCACAAGCAGTATTTGTTAGGCTTGCGATGCTAGCAGTACGAATACAATAGGACGTCACCACTAACGGTAGTGCTAGTAGGTAGGTAGTAGGTGGGTAGGTGGTAGGTAAGTAGGTGTTAGGTTGTAGGTGGTAGGTAGTAGGTGGTAGGCAGTAGGTGGTAGGTAGTAGGTAGTAGGTAGTAGGTAGTAGGTAGTAGGTAGTAGGTAGTAGGTAGTAGGTAGTAGGTAGTAGGTAGTAGGTAGTAGGTAGTAGGTAGTAGTAGTAGGTAGTAGGTAGTAGGTAGTAAGTAGGTAAGTAGGTAAGTAGTAGGTAGTAGGTAGTAGGTAGTAGGTAGTAGGTAGTAGGTAGTAGGTAGTAGGTAGTAGGTAGTAGGCAGTAAGTAGTATGTAGTAGGTAGTATGTAGTAGGTAGTAGGTAGATAGATAGTAGGTAGGTAGTAAGTTGGTAGTACTGTATGTGGTAGTATGTGGTAGTATGTGGTAGTATGTGGTAGTATGTGGTAGTATGTGGTAGTATGTGGTAGTATGTGGTAGTATGTGGTAGTATATAGTAGTATGTAGTAGTAGTAGTATGTAGTAGTATGTAGTAGCAGCAGTAGTAGTAGCAGCATTAGCAGTAGCAGTAGTAGCAGCATTAGCAGTAGCAGTAGTAGCAGCAGCAGTAGCAGCACTGATCTCTTATATACTGGATAGTGCATTCTTTATGTCCAGTTACTTTAGAAAACAGAAGGAAAATACAAACAAATGCAGTCCGAAATTGTGATCTACAATGTTTTACTATTAAAGGTCTATAGATAAGTTCATAATGAAGTTATATTTTCGTTGGGTTTTTTTTACCAGTTTTGTGATATACAGGTAGGCAAGCTTATCGATTGCCGGACAGAGTAAAAAACTACGAAAGAACACGGTTTTCTGCTTAATGATACCAAGGAATGTAAAACTAAGCTTCTAAACCTTATACAATGTTCTTTGTTTAATACCAATAGCAGAAATTTTCTTAATGTGTCTCCTTTCGTGCTACGAAAACGTACAAAATTTCTGTGTCGCCCATATTGCCTTTTGGTACTCCAAATTCGTCATCTCCGGTGACTTATTTTTGGAGCCGGATGAGCAATCCAGTTATGTAGCGATCAGTAAGTAGCAATAGCAGCAATAGCAGTGACATTGGCACTTTTTGAAGAACAATTTCTAGTTGCGTTATGGTTACCGCGCTCGGCAGTGACTGTCGTCTTAGAGTCACAGCTCAATGAAGCAATCAAAATTCATGAATCTTTAAGTTTACCTCTGAAATTATACTAATACCCAATAATGTAAGAACGTTTGTCCGGGATACACCTTTTCGATAATCGCGTCACGCTGCATGAAAACGAGGCTCCCAGGTCAAAGTTTCACAATTTTGATTATCATAGTAATCCCGCCATATTCGTTTATGGAAGAAGATGGCTAATAACGTCCAACCTATATATGGTAGAAACACATCGTGTACGTATGTTGTTAGGCATTTCATAAGCTTTCGTTTGATGTATATTTTAAATTTCTGTGTTGTGTGTAACTTTTTAAAATGTCCAAAATGTTCGCACCGTTGCTCGTCAAGTAATAAATATGATATGAACTTCTCACAACTGTTGTAGAATTTCGAATACCGTTTTTTAAATATTTAACAACTTTGAAATGTATATCAAACAGAAGATACTGTAACATGCTATTTGTGGTAGAACTTTCAAGTTTCTAGCTTAAGGGGAAGTATTTTAAAAGTGGGAAACTTACTATTACCTTGGTCTGATGGATGAATTGTAAAGTTTGTCTTGTTTACAACTCAGACCAAGATAATAGTACGTTTTCCCATCAGTTTTAAAATACTTTCTCTTAAACTAGAAACTTGAAAGTTGTACTGCAAATAGCATTTTACAGTATCTTCTGTTTGATATATGTTTCAAAGTTGTGCGTTCCTTATGTTAAAACAATATCCGAAATTCTACAACAGATTGGGAATGGGAATCCCATTATTATTACTTGACGCGCAATGGTGCGAACATTTTGGACATTTTAAAAAGTTACGCACGTCACAGAAACTTAAAATATACATGAAATGAAAGCTTATGAAATGCCTAACAACATACGTACACGATGTGTTTCTACAATATGTAGTTTGGACGTTATTAGCCATCTTCCACAAACAAATATATGGCGGGATTACTATGATAATCAAAATTGTGAAACTTTGACCTGGGGGCCTCGTTTTCATGCGTGACGTAATTATCGAAAAGGTGTATTCACGTTGTTGCGTGGTTTTTGTCTAGGTTGCTGTAAATGCTTACGTAGTTGCTTTACAAAGACAACAAACTCAGGGTTTACTGCATCAAGTAAATCGTATTGATTTAAAAGAGAACAAGAAGGCACCAGGTAAGTACTTCTATAGTAGAGTTAGAATGCGTTACGTGGTCATCACTCTTTCCTCCCAAATAAATGGGCGCACGGATGAGCTATAGAAGGCAAGAGAAGTGAGAACAAAGTGAGGCCTCAGCCAGATTTTTACCCCTTCACAGGCGTTTCCGGGCTGATGTCGAGTGGGCGGTAAATGCGTGCGGGTGTGAAAAAAGATCTGGAGAGAAACGCCTACTGAATAATTGTTGCGAACATAAGGGCCGTTTGTATGGCAGTAAATAAGCCGCAGATAATACAAGACGCAGCTTAAGTCGCGAACAGGTTGTATAAACGGTCAATTCATCAATAACTCGCGACTATAATAAGCCCAGGGTTGAAGGTTAGTCCAAAATAAGCCTCGACTTATATAATTGACGGTTTATACGAGCTGTTTCAAACGGCTCACTTATTTTATTTTGGCTATTTCTGGTCCTATTTCGTTAGTAATTTTTTATAAAAGAGCGATGAATATCGTCCCCAAAATCCGATGTTTTGGCAGCAACAGCGATAGTGGTAAAAATACTTATATTATCGATCAGTTGATCTCTGAATAATGAATTGAATAATGTATCTATCCAATGTGTATTTTTTATCGAAATATAAAAAGAAATATATTAAGTCTTTTATGACACGAGTGCAACATTGATTAACCATCTTGCCTCACTGTGTGACGTTGATAACAGCATCTTTGAGTAATGTCTCCATTTAATCTTTAAACTGTTTTAAGCAAAGTTTATTTAACTTTCTTCGTGGCTAACTTCATGAGCGTTCAGAAACAGCAAATGAACCAGGACTCACGACGAACTGACTTGTTTACTGTCAGTAATTGTTTCCATCTGCTAAACTGACATGACGTCACTTTATTCGTATTAATTGTTACCGCTTCGCGTTAGTTTGGCAGATGGAAACGAGTATTTACTGCAAACACTGGACACCTGTAAATTAAAAAAAATACCACATGTGGGTTTTTTCTTAAATACCCCAAGTTAAAGAATTTAAATTTAATATTGACGTGATTAGCCAATCAGGAATGAGGAAAATTGATTGAAATGTTATTAACTGAGGAAAAAGCTTCAAGAGTTAGAATTTAAAATATCCACAAGTATGCCATAAACGCGGTATGATAAGTGGATATGATCACACATTCACACTCTTTGAAACGAGTGTAATAACCATTTATCACACTGTATGCATACTTATAATCAGTCGAATGAATTATTTAACCGGTCTGTTAGAACAATGAAATGTGGGTGCGTCATGAGATATACGTCATGTGTTTGTAATCGGGTGTTTGTAAATCGAATACAAATTTTCCTGGATTTACGTGAACCTTCCGATCGACACAGTGTAGTGGCACAGTGGTTAACGCACATGCCTTTCATCTCTGCGACCCGGGTTCGATACCTGCTCAGTTCGGTTATCTGATTAAAATTTTACCTTGGCTGCATGTGAGAAGAGTGCTCCCAGTTTGACTCTACCAAACGTCGCAGGTTTCCTCCGGGTATACTCCGGTTTCCTCCGGGTTCTCCGGTTTCCTCTTGTACTAACAATAAAGGATGAATAAACTGGACCAATAAAGGATGGCCCTTACTTGACCTCTAGGGAAAACGGTTAGGTATAACTGATAGAGCTATCCAGTATAAATAACATTAGTTTAATTTAATTTAATTTATCTTAAACAGCTTATATTTTAAAGATTGACAAACCTGAACAATTGACCTTATTCCAAAATAGCAGACACCTTAAAATTCCTTTATGTGCATATAAATTTTCCCCTTATGACCTCGTTTTAAAGTAATTTTTTTTACAATTTCCCACATGAATACGAGTTCATAAGGGCTAATTTATGCCTTTCCATCGTGGTCTTTGACTATTAATATGTGCACTGCATTACCTGAGCTCTGTTTACTGGGAATAGTAAAAGACGTTCACACACAATATGGAATGAATATGGCTATGGTCCCCCTGGACCAAAGCCGCGTTTATTACAAATTCGTAATTAAATTATCTAATTAATTTCCATAGTGCAAACTGATGATTGAGCCCAGTAAAGGTGAGGGCAATAAAACGCCAAATATATAAGAAAGAATATACTCTAATACAAATCATAACATAATGGTGGTCAGCCAACGGGGAGGGGGTGAGCAAATGGAATGGGTTCTACCTACCCTCTTGAAGGTCAGTGCTGAATGAGACAGAACGCGTGGAAGAGATATCCTATAACAGCTAGATCGCACTATGCCCAATAGGGGGTGGCTGTAATTCTAACCCTCTCCTATGCAAGACAGACCACCTGTTACGTTATGTTAGTCTGATAACAAGTTATAGAATCCTTACACAAGTTATTACATTATTTATATTACTCTTTACAATACAGACCAACAGATGGAAAACATAAAAATTCTATTGGTGCCCAAATATTCCCTTTATATGTATATAAAAGAATTTTAATTCGGCGAGCATTTTTAATAAGGTCTATTAGATGTGTGAATTGGATAAGTCTAATACAATATTCCAACCTCGTTTCTTAGGCGGGCGGAAAATGTCATGCTTGGCATCGGTTGGTCACAGCACCCAAAAATGCTGGGTGTAATAAATTAGCAATTTAGTTTAGTATGCAAAATCATTCCGAGTAATGACAGTCCCGTGAGAGAAGTTCATTGTGGTGGCGGTCCCGGCCATTGGTCCCGTTGGCGGTCCCGTTTAAGCTATTTGATCACAACTAGCACAAAACTATGCATAAATATGTTTCATGAGGAATGTTTAAAATAAACCATTGAAAATACAGAGTCCACCAGCCGCTACCAGGGCCTTTTCCTGTCCTACCAATTTCAAAAAGGCCCTGGAAATAAGATTGACAATATTCGCTTCCGTAATGTATATCATTTTGAAGACTCGTTTTTGGCTCGTGTTGTAAATGCATGCAGTTCGGCCGCTCGTATTGTCCCCTAGCCCGGGCGTAGGGCCGAAGACCCGGAGCCCGGTGAGGGTGCTAATCTCGACATGCGTGGAGTCCATTTTACACGCGTGTAGAAAAAGCGAGGGCGACGAAATCTGTGAAATAGTTTATATATATATATATATATATATATATATATATATATATATATATATATATATATATATAAGGATACAAACAGCCGGTTTAACATATATCTTTAAGCGAAATCAGAGAACCTGAGGAAACCAAACGCCGTATGGTAAACAAAAACTCGATCTGAATTGCAGTGTTTGTTGGTTACTCAGTGGTCTCAAAATCATTTTAAAGTTAACGGTAGGGGATTTATATTTTGTTTTTGTGTCCTAAAACAATATACAGCTTCACGTTTTCGTGCTTTCCCTTTGCTCGTCCAAACCATAAGTCTGCTTAACTAAAGCTACCTTAAAACACTACCTTAAAACACTACCTTTATAGGCTTATGTGGACGTGATATTTTTCATGACTTTCCATGCACTTTTCATTATTAAAAATACTCATGGGCTTTGTCGATTTTCTTGGCCGTATTTCCAAATTTTCGACTGAAACGTCTGTTTAATACTTCTTTCTGGAATCCGATTCTACTGAATTGTTCTTATCTCAGACTCTATTAGTATAGGTAATCATATGATAGCGAGTACAATTAAGGATTTACACTATAAGTGATATTTGAAAATTTTGCCAAAATTGCACGAACCGTTGGGCGAGTGCAATTTGGCATAATTTTCAAATATCACGAGTAGTGTAAATCCTTAATTGTACGAGCAAAATCATATGATTACTCATTTATTATATGCATGACAAAACTACGACACGTACGCTTCGTACTCACTCACGCCTTTAAAAACATCTTGTTTCATTACTTGACAGGAAACATTTTCGCTCTGGGTGTTCTCTGTACTCCTTTCAAAATATTTACATGGACGTTTTAGTTCATAGTGTACGACAAGTCTTTGGAAATGTGAAAACTTTCCCTTCGCATTGCATTGGCCGCCATTTTGCATTTTATTGTCAACATCGTTCCCAGGGCCTTCTCTATTTTTGTTTCGTTCCCCGCAGGAACGAAACTGTTACTGTGTTAGCTTTCCATTGACATCACAAAAGAAACTGTCATCACAGATGAAAATAATCCAATCGCAGCGCAGTGTTGTTGGCAGCATAAGCCAAAACTTCAATATTATCCAATGAAATCAAAATTCCGCATAAAAAATTTAGTTGGAGACTTGGTTAAACGCCAAAACGAAGTGAAATAATATTGCTGATCTAGCGTTATTTTCTGAACGACGAAAACAATCCCGTGTGTTACCATACTATAAACAAACGAATGCCGAATACTGTAGGAACTTTCCCTCTTTTGAAATCTTCGAAATTGCATTGTAACTGCTCGTTACATATGGCAACTGCTGAAAAACCAAACGGACTTTAGCTTTAATAATATAGATTAAGTTTGGGCGAATAGCATTCCGAAAGGTCGGGTCGAGTCAGTGGTCGACTTGGTAAAGCTACTCAATCACTCATTCGTATTACAGCCAATCGGCATGCAACATAGTTTCTTGTTATTAATTGTATACTGCAGTACAATTAATAAAATAATTGTACTCCTCCCAACCAATCAAAATGTAGTAATTTTGTCATGCATATAAGAATATATGTAATTTTTGAGATCTAACTTTTAATTCTGCCTTTGCAAAATGTACATATGCATAGAGAAGCCATTTAAAGGCTTGCTAAAAATAATCCCTTTTGAAACCTCCTAAAAACAATATATTTTTACAACCAGAATTTAATAATGAAATCTAAGTTTTGCTTTGATATGTATGTTCAACTTTCATTAAATGATTTAAATCAGTTTTGTCATCCTATCCATAAATTCTATAATACAATACAATGCAATGCAATGCAATGCAATGCAATGCAATGCAATGCAATGCAATGCAATGCAATGCAATGCAATGCAATGCAATGCAATGCAATGCAATGCAATGCAATGCAATGCAATGCAATGCAATGCAATGCAATGCAATGCAATACAAAATCATTTATTTTAACACGATGGTATAAGTATTGCAGCAGTATCTGCTGATGTGGTCGTGTATTTACAGTATGTTTATTATGAATTAGTTTAATAAATTAAAATTATTCCTTAAAAAATGATGGTAATATTTAATTATTACACATATAAATAGTTATATAAAAGTGTATTAGTGAAAATGTTATACTAATTATGATAAACATAATCAGAGTTTCTATTGTTATTGTATGATATGAAATCAGTACAGTCTAGATTTACATTATTCTCTTTTATTTTTCTCTTGAATGTATCATAGTTCTGTTGCCCTTTGATCTCTTCCGGTATAGCGTTCCATGCAACGGCCAATCTAAATGTAGCTGATTTTAATAAAAAGTTTGTTTCCGGTCTTCTAAGTGTCAGCCTATAGATATATCGTAGTTGTGTATTTCTTGTCTTGCATAGGAATGTAGATAACAGTTGATCAGGACCTTTTCCATAATAGCATTTGTGTGCCAGCTATAGCAGTCTTAATTTATAGGTGCTTTGTAATGTTATCCATTTTGTCTTCATCAAAACCTCCTGAGTTGGTATATGTTCCAGTCTAATCCATTGCTGCCCTGACATGCATTTTTTCTAGTGTCTCAAACTGAGTGTTATTGCAGCTTCCCCATGTCACTATACCATATGATACTGAAGGAAATATAACTTTCCAGTAAAAGTCTTTTAACATGTGCTCAGGGACAAAACGCAATGACTTTAATAAGTTTAATTTTCTGGCATAACTCAATAGTAAGTCTTCAACGTGATTTGTCCATTTCAAAGATTCATCAACGAAGAGTCCCAAAATTCTCGAATGTGTTACCCACTTAATTATTTTCCCATTTAGCAATAAAGGTTGTAAAGGTCCAACGAATTTTCCTCTTTTTATGAGCATTTCCTCTGATTTATCCGGGTGTACAGTCATTCCATTCTTTGCACTCCAATTTTCTATATTCTTTAGCGCACTATTTAACAGAGTTACCACATGATCGACACAGTCGCCAATGCAATATAATGTAGTGTCATCAGCGTACATTTCTATATCCTCATTATTTTCTCCAGCACAGTTTGGCCCGAGCACTGAACCTTGCGGCACTCCACATTGGACGTACTGTCGTTCCGATTTTATTTTCCCGATTGTAGTATATTGTGACCTGTCAGTGAGGTAATTTTTAATCCATGCCAGTAGATTTCTGGTAATTCATGTACGTTGCAATTTGAGTAACAGTTGATGATGGGGTATAGAGTCGAAAGCTTTCTTGAAGTCTATAAAAACTATTCCCACAACCTTCTTTCCGTCAGCAACCTTTTTCCATTTTCCCGTCGTATATAAGATAAGGTGTTCCGTCGAGTGGTTCTTCTTATATGCCCATTGGTGCATGTGAGGTAAGTAAACTTGGATTATTTTCAGTGTGATCAGTTATTGTTGTTGACACGTGTTTCTCCAGCAGTTTACTTGGGAGGGAGAGCATAGATAATGGTCTGTTATTGTCTCTGTTCGTTTCATCTTCTTTTTTGTAAACAGCTGCGATTCTCGCGCATTTCCATTCTTGGGGTAAAGTGGCCAACGTGGCACTCTTCTGAAGATTGAGGTTTACTATTGACTTACCAGCAGCTTTAAGAAGTCGAGAGGATACATTATCTGGACCTGTTGCTTTTGCACTTTTTAATCCATTCAAATTTTCTCTTACTGATTCTTCACTGATGTTTATCTCTGATGTTGTTGGTGTAATTTGATCAACTAGTTCCCATCCATTTTCACCTTGTGTTGATTGAATATCGTTTGACAGCCGAATTCCCACTGATTATCCCAAGGATTTAATATCATTTGTTTTTATATTGGCTGTACATCAGGAGTGCGGGAGTGCTTATTTTAATCGGGGGTGGGGGGTTGGGGGGGGGGGGGGGGGGGTTGGTTGGGGGGTTGTTTCAAAAAAGCATGTAAAAGCGGGCGAGCTACAATCTTGGACAATCATGTTGTAACACCCCCTCCCCCCGATTCAATGTTGACCGAAATGAAACAATGTTGGAGTTGAGTTTCATATAACAACATTGAATCGGGGGGAGGGGTTGACTGTTACAACTATTATTGTCCAAGATTGTCTAAGACCAGCCTGGTCTAAGACCCAATTTTCCTAATTTTAATAAAATGATATAGTTTTTTTATGTTACGGTAGTGATACAGCATTAAAAGACTAATTTGCACCAAATTTTCAATATCGAGTATTAAATCCCCTCCGTAGTTTTGACATCCAAATTATTAATAACATAATCTCTTCCATGGGCAAAAGAATAACAAATATTAAGGAAAGCAAAGGTTAGAGATTGAAGTATTGACATGTAGAGTAATACTAAGATGATTGGACATTAAAATATATCTTAAAATGATGTCGGTATTCATTGTGTTTTTATAATTTATATAATAAATAGTTATCTGAACCATCCACCACGGTCTACCGCTACAATATAACAAAATTAATATACATGCAATTCCCTTTGAAACTCATGGTAGACCGTGGTAGACTGTGGTAGACCGTTGCATAAGGCGGTATATAATTGCGCAGGGGAAATTAAACCAACTGCTTATGAATAAATGTGGCTTTACAAGCATTCTATAAAAGAGGCTTAAGCTTTACACTTATTTATTGAATGATTTCAACCTCTTCCAGATTTCGTTTCGTCCAAAACGCGTGCCGCAATACGTTAAT
Source organism: Corallium rubrum (assembly GCA_964035015.1). Lineage (NCBI taxonomy): Eukaryota > Metazoa > Cnidaria > Anthozoa > Scleralcyonacea > Coralliidae > Corallium > Corallium rubrum. The sequence continues at coordinate 14,559,155 of OZ036005.1, forward strand.
TCTCAAATTTCAACGACAAGGTAGCGGGTCTTCTGTAGTTTTTGAGGCTATTAATCTTAATATGAAATAATTATGCGCTCATTAACAATTCATTGATAGTATTAGCTGGGGAAATAACTTTTAAACTTAAATAAAATGTTCTATTATGAAATGAAATACACCGGGCTTGTTTTCCCCCAATCATCATAATGTCAGATATAGATTCACCGGCTCAGATATCAATCACCCAACGGCTGAAATATGAGCGTCATATCTAAACAATACTAATATTATAAATACATCTCTCTTTCAACACTTTCTCTCGCAATACTGTTCTAATGACGTCGATATTTTTGAGTAACAAAGAAAGGGCCTCGGGCAGAGAAATATGGCGGAGAAGCGTGCGTAGTAGAGCGCAATCTGATACATTTTTAAATGCAAATATCTCTCCACTAGTTGCACGAAACAGTCTCAAATTTCACAATTTGTTTACTGACTTTAATTTACAAATAGAAATCATATTTTAGCTGTATTTTATACAATATTAACAAAAACCAGTCAAGGAATGTAGGGGTTGTTGCGTTCATTTATTTCTAGTACACGCGTGGACAAACGTGAAATGCGAACGAATTTCTGTGATCTGAATATTTATTTTTATATACGTGTGGACGGACCATGCGGGGTTAAGATTGTGAGGCACTGGGAACAATATAGTTCTTGACAAAAATATTTGAACTATAAGTGACAACATAATGTATTCTTGACAAAAAGACTTGAGAAAGGAGTTTTGGGGAAACGTATATTGCTTTTAAAGGAACGGAAACGAATCAACGTCTACGTATAAAGCAAAAACAACGTCTTGAGTATATAGAAGGAAACCCGTCAAACCGAAACTCTAAAGGAGTAAAAGCAGTAGTAAAACTTGAAAACCAACGAAGAAATAAAGACCGGCGAAGAAATAAAGATCAGATGCGAATGTCTTATCTATTACATATTATTATGTTAGGTTATTTTAAGCTATTGTAGCTTAGCTATAATAGCGACGGAAAAGGGATTTTGCGTTAAAAATTGTAATGAGACGTTCTTTAATTTAAGTGCTTTCTTAAGAAGTTGTATTTTTAATAAATTTAGGTCTTCTTACCATTGGCAAAGCTGGGGCTATTTCCTCAGAATGTGAAGATCTCCAGTTTCAAATCGACGAGGTGTCAGTGCGGAAACCTCAAGAATCTTCTGGCAATACAGGTAGTTTGCACAACTGTACTATAGTAATCTTGATGCAAATGCTGTGATCCGATTCGAAGAATGAGCAGGAGAGTCCTTGAACAATTTCAATTGATGAAACTGTTCATGAAACTTAGAAGAACTTCAAACCTCTGTGTACTTACAATAACAACTTAACTAGGTCGGCTAAAATACATGCATGTAATAAACAGTTATTTAGATTAGTTGTCAGCGACGCCCAGTTTATTTTCTTTAGTTTACACAACCCAAATGACAGAAAGATAAACACGATATCGCGTGTTATCGCATATATATATATATATATATATATATATATATATATATATATATATATATATATATATATATATATATATATATATATATATATATACAGTTATTGTAGCATGAAGAGTGACTTTGAAAATGGCAAAACGAAAAAGGATATTCTATTGTACTCTACTACTCTTTAGTCCACGCCACGCCACGCCACGCCACGCCACGCCACGCCACGCCACGCCACGCCACGCCACGCCACGCCACGCCACGCCACGCCACGCCACTCCACTCCACTCCACTCCACTCCACTCCACTCCACTCCACTCCACTCCACTCCACTCCACTCCACTCCACTCTACTCTACTCTACTCTACTCTACTCTACTCTACTCTACTCTACTCTAAAATAATACTTTTCTAGGTTCTTCTCAACTGCTACTAGAGAACAGAATTAAATTAAAGGTAAGAAGGAAAACATCTAAGAAAACTTCATTTCAATCAGAATTGGAATTTTTTATGCTATCTATGTTATTTTTGTTTGATCCCGACCACTAAATACACTGTGTACCATTCATTTAAAGTTTTAAGTTTAACATAATTTCTGTGATTTTATTATTCTTGATTTTGCCATCAGTTTTTATCGTTTCTCTTGTAGCTTCCTCAATTGCCATTTCGTCCTAAAGTCGAAATCACCCCAATGTTCAGCGTGCCTGGTGGTTGCATAGAACGCTATTTGGGAAATGTTAATTTGTTTCTTATTCGCGAAAGTCTTTCGATACGGGAGGTGAGGGAATTCATTTGTTCGTTTCCTTTCCTTTCCTCTATCTACTTCTCCCTTCATTTCTCAAGCGCAAATCATTCCTTCATTGTGCCAGTGCGCCACCTAGTCATTCATTTATTCATTTATCCAGTTGGTCGGTCAACTGGTTGGACCGTGCGTTAGTTAGCGAGTCGGTTGATTGGTCGGTTGGTCAGTCGTTGCATTCATGTTTATTCATTGCAAAAATACTGAGAATTACCGGAGTTAAACAACATATTTGGGAAAACATATTTGATAAGGAAGAAGGAGGGTTTTTTGCCGACGACCTTAAGAATGAACGTGGTTTCTCCTCCGGTCTTACGATATGACATCCGACACAGTCAAAGTCAAAGAAACTATGCCATCACTTATTAAAGTGCCTATGTGACACGAAAATTAAGTTTGTCTCATTTGAAAGAACACTTCAAATGACAAAGTAACATTTTTGCAGTTTTTCGTGCCTTGGGTTCGTTTTTTGATATTTCAGTTTGTTTGATACGTAAATGTCACAGTATGACGTTCACATGCATTAGTAATGACTTATTGAAAAAAGTTATAGCTATGTCTTTGCTATTATTAAACTAAACTTAATTCGAAGGAAGTACGCGGTTGTGTTCTTCCTACAACACCAAAAATTCAAGTGATATCGTTTGTCAATAGCAAATATTAATTTTTTTTTTTCCGATAAGTCATTATGCACGTGTACGTCACAACATGTGACATTTACATATCAAACAAACTGAAATATCTCAAAAACGAAGCAAGGAAAGCAAAAACTACAAAAGATGTCACTCGGTTGTCGTAAGGGTGTTTGGACATATTTATTTTGACCCGTTGCTAGGGAAAACTTGATTTGACCACAGAGCTTCTAGAGCTTTACAGATTTGATCCCCATGCTAGAAATCCTAGATATTCTGCACGTAGTATGAATGAACTTCTTTCGTTTGATGACGTCATACAGTGTCGTCATTGCGACGATGAGAAAAAACCTATAATTTCCGTCAATTAAAAGTTTTGCAAACTAAAGAAGTTTCACTAGAACCAGAATTGTTATGTGCAAAAAAGTACGCATGCGTTTCTCAATTGAGCAAATCTTAATGACTTTATGGCCGTTTTAATGAAATTTTAAGGTGTATTTTTAACAAAAAATAGAATATCTTTGCATGGCCAGAAATGACGGACATTTTCTTTTGCGCGTGCGCGAAAAATACCGTTCAAAATGGCTACTAGATTGCTATGTTTAATGTTAGAGAAATTTGCATATTCAAACATAGGTTGATAACAATACTTACTGGGCTATTTGCCGAAATGGAACTGGCATGTGGTCATTCAAAGCTATTCGGTTAACAAGACAAAAGGGCAATAAGTATTATACTCGCTCTGCTTTTCGCAAATAAATACTCAAATAAGTTTACCTTATATTGTTATTGGAAACGCAAGATGCTCCAGAAGGCTAACCTTTAACCATTAAATCCATATTCCATAGACAATAATCGGCAGTTGGCGAAATTGTTTTGCTTGAACGAGTAATTTCTCTCGTTGTTCCGCCATCTTAGAACTTCGTACGTGAAACAGCAGCTCTGCTTTTCCGATTTATAAATCCATTATTACACGGCTAATGAAAGAGAAACAGCCATATATATTTACTGCCAAACAAGGAATTTTCCCGTGCCAGTAAAACCCAAAATATAGCTTGAAATATGCCATGTTTGGTACCAAAATATACAGCGAAGAAAACTCTTTCTCAAACTGCAGTTGTTGCCTAGCAACGTCCTGAGTCCACGGCGTAATTGACCAGCAAATACCCAGACGTGACATGCTCAATGGCCGAGACCCCCTGCGGCAGTGAGAGATACGAGACGTGAGAATGAAAATGCACTGCTAAAATGTCAAATATTTTGCCAGAGAAAATACTTAAAAGTCTCAACTTTGAACGTTTTAAGAGCTGTGTTCGTGTAGATAACAAACACTGCTTAGAATATATTCGCCGCCAAAGCGTTGCAGACAAGAAAGTAATCCTAACAGCCCACTTGCCTTACGAGTGTGCTCGTGTTTGGAGTTGTGCTCGAGAGGAAGCTTTGGCGAATCAAATTCCTTGCAGCTATATCAACATTTTTAACGCTTTTCTTTATGAAATAACTGGCTTTAAAGTTAAGAAGGATGCCCAACGCCTTGAACAACGATTAAGGAAGGTTGCAAGTGAGACAAAGGCAAAGTTTATTGGCAAGAATGGAAAAGCCTATCGTACGCTTTGTCAGAAAGAAGTTAAAGTTGCCCTGCAGATGGAAGAGTTAGAGACTTTGTCAGAAGTTGATTCCAAGCTAAGTGAGCAGAAATCTGTAAATGATCAGCTTCAAAAAGAGAAATATACTCTGCAAGAACGCTATGACTCATTAGTCAAGGATATGGGTGAAGCTCAGGAAGCTGAGAGAATTGTCAAGGAAAAAGTTGGGGCTGAAATTCAAGACCTTAAAGAACAGAACCTCAATCTACAAGATTATATACAGGGACTTGGGCAAGACCTGGACTTTCGGAATAAAGGTTACAAAAACCTTTCGGACATTGGTGAGCGCCAGAGGCGAAGGAAGATGAATGATCTCAAGACAAATGTGGAGAAAGCCTTGTGGTTTGCAAAAACATTTGGCTTGGAATTACAATCTGCTAATTTCAAGGATGAGCTTGGTGCAAATCACACATTTTCGTACTGTGAAAAAGTCCAAAAATCTTATAAAGATTTAGCTGAAGAAGATCAGCAGAATGTGAAGAATGTATTATTTATTCTTGATAAATTTTGCATTGGTGGTGAAGCTTATCATGAGCTGTCAATGATTGATGGGAATGACGAGTTGCCAAAATCATACCTAATCAAGCAGTGCAAAGATGAGCTAAATAAGCTATGCCACATCACTCGAACACCAGGATCAGCACACGGTGCGCAGCTTGATTTCCTAACAGAATTGGAATCAGTTGTTCAAAAGCAGGTATGTCTTTAACATATGGTCATATTTACATGATCCCATGATAACAACCATTCCCAAGGGATTAAAAGAACAAAGTGATTTTTGCCATGTTGGATGAGATTTGAATTGCAAACAAGGAAAATCCTTTGTCAAGTTCATCCAACATGGTGACAAACTGTAAACAAAAATTCGTCCAAAACAACATTTTGCAGTGGAATGTCAATCAGTGGCTCATGCTGGCAAGAGAATTTATTACTTTTAGCACACTTCTTCATGTGGTCTAAAGTTCTAGCCATATCTCCCCAGTAGAACTCCATGGGCTTGGACATATCATATCTGTTAATTTTAATAACAAATAATGCAAAAGGGTTAGTTGCACCAGCAAGGAACACAAAGTAACAGTACATCGAGCAGGCCAGACTTATCTACCAGCTCCGGTCCAGATTGGAATGGACAGTACAGCTCAGACTGGACTGTGCAGGACTTGCCAATTGTCTATTAACCTATTAAGAGACAATGCACCCCTCTATTATTTTACTATATGTCTAACGCCTAGCAGTTTTGTTCATCAAAGGGAGGCAACTGATCCTTAATGGGTTAATTATTAACTTGTGCATTAGAGATTCAAGAGTTCTACAAAATTTAAACATGGCAATTACAGGCAACCACATCACTTAATATTTTTGTTGGCTTTTGCATTCTTACCTTTGCAACTTATGAATGATGCACCAGATGCAGGCATGATCAGATGTTGCTGACTCCATCCCCAGAATTAGCAAGAGAAACTACACCATAACAAAAGCAAAAGAGAAAACCAATATTACTTTATTAATATTTACAAATTATTCTATTTAAAATAATGTGTGAATGAAATGTTGCCTTTTATTAAATTTTAATTAGAATAAGTTTTATGTGTAAATTTATACGCAATTCAGCCTATGCTGCAAGGTTTAAATTTTTTAATAAATTCAAATCCAAATTCATTCTACAGCAAAGGAATAGTTTTCTTTTGTTTGGGTACTTTTTCTCACAAACGTTTTTTTTGTTATCATTTTATACCTTTTTGTAGTGTATAAGCATAGTGTATAAAGCACAAAAATATGTTTTTGTGAAAAGATTTCGCCGACCGGAAGTAATGTCCTTAGCAACCGGTTGCCAACAACGAAATACGTCCGAACACCCTTAAGTGTTCTTTCAAATACAATAAACTTAAATTTCGTGTCATAGGCACTTTAATAATACACATCCACTTCTTGCACATTGAGTTGTTTATATTTTATGCTTCACTTCTTTTACTACTACTTAAAAAAGTTTACCCAAAGCACTAGAAATCTTCTAGTCTTTTTTGCAGGCAATTTACTTGAAAATTTTAAAGAATAATTCGCTTCAAATTTGAGCGTCGTGTCTTCCACTACTCTGAACATTGTCCGCCATATTTAGGAAAATAGACCACTTTCATAAGGGCCTTCGCTTTAAATATTCTTTTATGTGCATTATGAACCTTTCTAGCCTCGTTATGAAGCAATTTATTTTAATTACAGACACACAAACGAGGCAAGCAAGGCGTGTTAAGATGCACATAAAGGAATATTCAGATCAATCTCCATTATGAAAGTGGTGTCAGTTTCAAAATCAGTTGTAGAATGTGACTGCCTCTTTACAGTTTTTATTTTTTTATTGGTTCGAAATATTTGCAATGCATTTTCTTAAAACTACACTGAAATGTATTCTCAACGCTAATATTTATTTATTTATTTATTTTGATGTATGAAGTTTTGCCACAAGTTTCAACAAGAGTAGTAGTTCATTAAAATTAAAAAAAAAACTACTTAATTACTCACAGTGAAAGTTAAGTTACAAGGTAAAATATAAAATAATGTGGCAGGGTTGCCCCAACAGCTATGGCCAATTACTACGGTCCCAAGCAAAACAAAAAGGCCATATTAATGATTTAGGTTGTGTTAATTGTTATTTTATATTGTTTCAACACTTCCTTATTTGTTTTGATTTTTCTTTCGCTTAGTATGTTCTCACTTAATATTTTCTCACTTGTTTTTGATTGGTCTATATATGTAATTAGAATTCCGTTTATATATCCTGTAGCACTAATACTGAACTATCTCTGAAGATGTTGTGATATAAACAGCGGAACTTCAGATTCAATATTATGTTTTTATATCTTTGTGTTCGACAGCTTTTATTCGTGTTTTGTGCTGGGCACTATTATTTACAAAAAAATCTAAATTGGGAATTTTTTTATGTATATTGTTTGGCGCGAAATGCCACACGTAAAATTGCTGTTCGTTTACTCGCTGATTTATGTTGTTTTTCTTCTTTTTTTAAGAACGGCGGATTGAACTATTTTATACAAGTATTTATTGGCGAAGTCCATGCAGTGTTGAGAGCCCACGTCTTAGCCCTTGGGGGCAATGCTTTGATATCATTTCGAATGAACAAGATGGTGTTGTTAGACAGCCCACATAAGAACCAGGTAAGCGTGGAAGGTAGATTATTAAAGACTGAGTAACTAAGTGTAAGGTTTGCTTGGAAAAGTATTGCCCGATGTTTCCGTACACAACAAGCGACGAAAAAGCGAGGTTTGTTCGGTAAATAATTATTTATATCCATGAAAACGTTCAAAGAATTAAATAATTATTTATACACTAGTGTGACTTCTATATGTGTATTTTTATTAGTTGCCCGTGATTTATTAGAGGACACACACGTAGATGATGTCGAATTCACTTCAGATTACATGAGCAGACTTGTTTTGTCCTTATCCTTGCCTCCCAAATTCTGCAAGATTTTCAATAAACCATTTTTTGCGCGTGTACTGTAACAGATCACAGAAGACGTCACAGCGTATAAAGAACAACAGTCACGCCACTCGATTCGTCCTTCTCGTACTTTTTTCTCTTTACACGCTGTGATGTGTTCTGTGATCTAAATGAAAAAAAATTAATCTGTTTGTTAAAGAGATACCTAAGCGTGGGCTTTTCATAGATCACCTTTGCAATTTGGAGGGTTATATAAAGCGTTGTCACAAGTATTCTCTCCTTTTATTTAATCTTAGGGTCAAATTCTACTAAATGTTTGTGGTGATGTAGTAGAAGTTGCTTACAAAGAAGATAATTTGTCGTCTTTTGAAAATCGTCCGGCCAAGTTCAATAGGAGCACTTCTTGCTGCGAGGAGACGGTCAGTAAAAAGCAGGTGCACAGGCGCTCCGCCTCCATAAACGACCCCACACTTTGAAATTTCGTTGTGAAAGTGAGTGCTGGCTCCAAACTGACGTTGTTTTGTCTATGAGGTGACGTAGCTATACTCGACCAACTGGAAACGCAGCCGTTGTTCGTAGCCATGTGCAATAATTTACTTCCTGTATGGCGTAACAGACAGTAACATTTGTAGAATACTGTTAGCAGAGCAAGTATTCCCTAGACTTTGAATACCTTTGGATATAAAGAACACTGACACTGAACTGAAAGTGATCAGGGTCATTATTCAAAGTCAGAACTGAACTGTCAAACTTTTACAATCGCAAACCTTTGACGAATCTAGGAGAAACGATAGTCGGACTGCAAGGAGTGCGATATTGAATTTAGCGCGAATAATTAAAAATTTAGCACGCCTTTGTACGAAAGTTGAGCGACGCAAGCAATTCCTCTACGCGCGCAGAAAAATATATAATAATCCGTAATAGGCCAGGTTACCAAGGTTCGAAGTGATCCCAAAATATTTTTTTGCTAGCGGCCATATTGGTGCACAATCTTTATCCTGCGGGAATTTAACTCTATTCTTATTCAAACATTTCCTGTTGTTTCACCATCCCCACCCGGGCAACCGATCATGTGAGTGAAAACGATCCAGTGAAATCCTATTTTGCCCTTTATAAATCCGCCATTTTAGATTTTGCAAGGATTAGGAGGAGGGTCACGTCTGCGCAGCTAATTGTCCTCTCAAAAATATTTTATCCATTGTGCACTCCACATTGTCACCAACTGCCGCCGTGTTAAAAACTATACTTTCTTTTGCCCTTTTAAATCGTCCATTTTGACTCCCTATACATGTAAGTCAGTTGCACGATGTTGCACACGCATCATTTTGGCGGGCCATGTATGACCAAAACTAAACACAATTCAACTGTTTTTAAGAATATTAACTCCAAAGTCTTAATAAGTAAGTTTTCAAGTTCATTTCCTCAAAAACTGCGTAATTTAATTTATTAATTATTATTTTTATGCATGTGGCCCGCAAAAAAATGCACGTCGCCGGCCAGAACGCTGCGTGCGCACGATCACGCAACTCGTCTTTGGTGCAGTCACTTTTTTGACTGACAAGAGCTAGAAGTCCGCATTCTAGGTCTATTATTATTTCGATCGTTAGGGGTCCTGAGTAATAAATACCATTATTTAGGGGGGGTGGGGGTTGTCAATGAGTCGTAGGGTTAGAAAGGTTTGAAAGGAACAGGAGAATGATGACGTTGTATAAAAAATATGATGAATAATTAATTAATTAGGCGGCATCTCTTTGCTCTCCATATGGTGGTCGCAGGGGAATGCTATATTACTACTCAGATATAATAATAGGGAGGTTAAGCCCGCCTTCCTATGCAAATACCAATACCGATATTCTACACTTCCGCTTCCGATTTGTTGTCATATTCGAAATCCGATAAGCTTGCGAATTCGAATGCGAATACTGAGACTGTGAAACATGGCGAGTAATATAAACTTCGAAGACGTCTTACTTCTGCAAGCATATGATGATGACATTATAGACGGGAGCCCATATTTGCTCTACATCATCCCATCAAACTGACTACGGAAATTCGGTCTACTACCGAAATCCCATACGCCGTCATTATATGATCTACTGCGCATGATTAAAACCGTATCCAGCATCAGTGATACTCGCATCAGAAGTCGAACTTAACCTCGCTAATATGAACTTCAGCTCCCAACTTGACCTGTATAGCTCAGTTGGTGGAACATCGGACTAGTAAACCGAATGTCGCTTGTTCGAATCCCATCCGGGCCAAGTTGGGTTCTCTCTACTTGTTCGGTATGGTTCGTCACTCGGAGTAACACCTCATTATTATTCTCCATCCGAACTCACTGCCCTACTCAGGTATCTTTCAGAGTTTAAACAGTTTTTAACTCACTAATTCCTTTCCGAAGGTTTCTCCAGAGGTGAATAGAATTGTCTGGCGTTAGCCCGAATAAGGTACAAAAAAGCAATTCGAATAATTGGCGTTGGCTCGGGTAGTTTGGCATTTTTTGAGTCGACTAATAAAGTGTATACGCATATTGACGTCCCTATTTGATCACCTGTCACATTATAGCTATGCCCAAGCAGACACGGTTCTAGCGCTCGTATGGGTTTTTTTCTTCCAAAACAATATTTTAGCCTATAGTCATTGCAGAGTCCCAGCCTATTAGTTTCTTTCTGTTCTTCCCCATTATTTCTTTGCGTGTTTTTCCTTTGTTTTGCTCTGCTTTGCTTGTCCTTTTTCTCGCTATACCAATATTAGATGACAGTTTTTGGCAAACCACAGACCCCAAAAACCACCAAAAGCGAAGACGGATCGGAAGGCCCGATCATCGCTGACCCATGATTTAGATGCACGTTGTCTACATCCAGATTGGTTCAATTATACAACTTCCAGTACTCCAATTTGATGTCAACACAGAGATTAAGACAAAGACTCTTTTCAGGCACTTACGCAAATCCAGAACATAACCGCAATTGACGCAAAACATACGACTTTTTTTTTCAGTTCCGCAATAGCCTATTCTATTTTTGTCCAATTTCGTTGACCCCATTCCGACTTCAATCGTCACCCCTAGACAGCACTCACCAAACCAAGTTTAAAAATTACAAATCCAATAATAACAAGCTAGAACCAATTTCCTACGCGATGCATACTATAGATTGGCGTTGTTTCGCAAAATATTGAGACACGGCACGAAATTTGTAACATAACTGCTTTGTGGAGAAGCCGCTGGTTTCATCTTAGCTCCACCCAACTTTTTCCTGTCACTGGCTTTTCCCACAGCTTTTTTACCAGCGTCAGGTTTTTTCTGGCCTCCCTGACATTCTAGCAAGTAAGCTTTGAGTATCGGTGTTTGCCTAACAACACACTCCGTCCGTCCGTCCGTCCGTCCGTCCGTCCGCCCGTCCGCCCGTCCGTCCGTCCGTTCGTCCTCTCTGTCTCTCTGTCTCTCTGTCTCTCTGTCTCTCTGTCTCTCAGGTGAATAGTGCTTTCCACGCAATCTGATTGGTTCCTCTAGCTCGGGATATCCTGCACTATTCCCTTGCGGGCAAAACGAAATGGCGGCCAGTTTTGCTTTGTTTACCGACGCAGGAGATTTTGTTCAGTTGATAAACAAGGTTGATGTTGTAGAATAACGAAAAAAGTCAACAAAATTAAGTAGAAGAGTGTCCACAGGTATGTTTGTTTACAATTTTCTAGCCATTAATATATTCAAAAGTTGTATTGAAAAACTGTTTTGACAAATATCGAGTACGCCAAGTGTCCAAGTTGCTACTGCTAGCGGCAGTGTCGGTGAATAGTGTGAATATTTAGCACTATTCACCTCCACTTCGGTGGAAATATATATATATATATATATATATATATATATATATATATATATATATATATATATATATATATATATATCGACGGACATAATAAATCAAAATTGTCCAACCGCTCTGAAACCGCCAACGAAAAAAATTGCAACTGTCGAAAGTCCAATGAATGCCCAATGTCTGGCAATTGCCTTGTAAGCTCCGGCCCACACAAACATATGTTGGACTGACGGAGAACACATTCAAAACGCGATACACCAATCACAAAGCTTCATTTAAAAGCCTTGACAAGCAAAACTCTACCGAATTAAGTAAACACGTCTGGGAACTTAAACATAATAACACTAATTACTCTATATACTGGAAAATTTTAAAACGAGCTAAATCTTATAGCAATGCTTCTCAGAGATGCAACCTATGTCTCTGGGAGAAATATTTTATTATCTGTAAACCGGATATGGCAACACTTAACCGACGCAACGAACTTGTTTCCACTTGTAGACACGCCAAAAAATTCCTACTTAAAAGCTTTGTAACATGATTTCCCGTGACACCATGTGATAAGTGATCTGTAATATGATTAGTATTTTTACCATTCTGTACATATTTTAAAAGTTCGCTATAAGCTATAGAGGTCATTACATAGGCCATTTTATCTGAAGAGTGCCACGTTATATGTGGTACGAAACTATATAGTAATAAATATGCCTAACAAAGCTTGCTGAGTTTTTTTGTTTTACTCTATTATGCTCTGGTTATCCATTGAGCACTCTGTCATTGGTTTTTGTAACCTAACTCATATTATAATATATAATATATATATATATATATATATATATATATATATATATATATATATATATATATATATATATATATATATATATATATATATATATATATATATATATATATATATATATATATATATATATATATATATATCGAGTTGAGAACGATAATGAACGTACGAAATTCGTTTCGTTTACCGGGCCAGCTCTCTGACCGGCACCATATCAACGGGTCCTTATTTAATAGCCAGCGGGCACTGTGGCATCAACATTGACATTGGCCAATGTCGTTTTTTTTGTTTTCACAAACTGAGGTTGGTCCTTATCAATTTATCTCTCACAGATGTTCCATACAAAAAAAATATATATATATAAATATAATATATATATATATATATATATATATATATATATATATATATATATATATATATATATATATATATGATGGACTCCTACGTTCTCTGTTTCGGTAGTATATCTAACCTTACTATATTTCGATTGTTGTTTCTACACTGCCTACGCAGCACGCTGCTTTTATATATATATATATATATATATATATATATATATATATATATATATATATATATATATATATGTATGTACCCTTTACAGAGTGAGTAGCCGTTCTGTATCGGGGTACACAGACACGAGGCGAAGTAAATGACTTCTATAACGTCTATTAATTTAGGGGGAAATACATCAGGTTAAGGTTTTCAGGGTCATTTCTGTAAAGCGCTTTCAATTCGTCAGAATTTATGCCACAAAAATAAAATAGATATCGTTAGAAAGCTATTAATTTGTAGAATACAATGGTGTCTTTGGTTTCGCAATAAACACAAACCGTTAATAGTTGTGAATTTTTTAATTAAAGCCAGAGGGCTTCACTCGGGGCGACTCGAGTAAACAGCGTTTTCTTTTGTTCTAAATCTTTTTTTGTAGTTTGATTCCGAGATAAATTTCCAGCAAAACGGTGTCAGCATTTTTTGATATGTCGAGTTTTGCCGATTTTATTGACGACCAAAGTTAAAAATGCTGTTTTTCGACCAACATTCGGACAAAATAAGTCATAAATTCGAAACCAGGCAATAAATAAAAAAACGCTGACACCGTTTTCCTGGACATTTATCTCTGAATGGAGCTGCGAATAAATTTTTTGAACAAAATGAAACGCTTTGTTCTTAAGTCGCCCCGAGTTAAGCCCTCTGGTTTTAATTAAAAAATTCACAAATATTAACGGTTTGCGTTTATCGCGAAACCAAAGACACCATTGTATTCTACAAATTCATCGCTTTCTAACGATATCTATTTTATTTTTGTGGCATAAATTTTGACGAGTTGAGAGCGCTTTACAGAAATGACCCTGCAAACCTTAACGAAAACCTTAAGAGCGGAAAACCGAAGTAAGGTTTAATAGGCTACGATTATCCCCGAGCCCGGTGATAGTGCTAATCTCGACACACGTGGAGTCATTTTACAAATTTCTGTGATCTGAATATTTATTTGTTTATTTATTTATTTATTTATTTATTTATTTATTTATTTATTTATTTATTTCTATGCATGGCACGTTCACTTGCGCGGTTAGTATTGTGGGGCACTGGGAACAATAAAATCTATTCCAGAGAAAAAAAATTGTTCTTGAGAAAAAGACTTCCGAAAAGGCTTTTTTTGAATACGTATATCCTGTTCAAAAGGACAGAAACAAATCAACGTTTACGTATAAAGCAGAACAACATCCTTAGTAGAAGAAAACCCGTCACACCGAAACTCGAAAGGAGGAAAAAGCAATTGGGAAAAAACCAACGAAGAAAAAGGCTGAAACGCTTAAAGTGTATATGAAACTAAAATTAAGTTTGTCTTATTTGAAAGAACGCTTAAAATAATGGGGAATATCAATTTACATCTTTTTCATATTTTACTTAGTTCTTGAGATATTTAGACTTATGTGATATTCAAACCGACGCAGGGGCAAGGTTTGTTATGCGCATCTACTTTCTATCACTTATTTTATCTTCCGTCAGGTTATTCTATTCTTAATTCTTTGAACGTTTTCATGGCGATAAAGTAATATAAATAAGTTTTGTGGAAACACCACGTAAAATATTTCTTTGCTAAGCTTTCGGCCTGTTGACTCAGGCCTTCATCAGAGCAATGACAACAAGTTGTTGGCTCACGTCATTTATAAACTAAGCAACTGATCAATTAAATCACGTAAGAATACAATGGCGTATCACGTTAATTTTGTTAATTAGAAAACAAATTCAAGAATGTTCTCCGAATAGGGCACGCCACGTGCTATTTAATGGCTGTCCCTCCTGAGAAATAGTGTGATGTTTTGCGATCTCAATGGATTCTCTTGTTCTTCGCGTGAAGTATTGCTTGTCGCTGGCTAAGAGTGATGACTCTTCCCACTTAACACGATGGTCATACTTCCAAGCGTGTTTGGCAACAGCAGACTTTTCTTGTTGCGCTTTTATGCAACATGTCTTGTGTTCCTTCAGGCGAGTTGAGAGATTCCTTCCCGTTTCTCCGATGTATACCAAGCCACACTCACAAGGAATGCGATACACTCCAGGCTTAGGTAAGCTATCCACGTCATCTTTATGTGTGAAAAGTACCTTGAACAATTTGTGTTGACTACTGTGAAATACCTTCATACCAGCACGATTTAGAATCCTCTCAATCTTGTGAGATGCTGGTCCGATATACGGAAGAGAAACTGAAGGTGGTTCTTGCTGGGGCTGTGTATTCGGCTCTGGATGTACCGAAGGAGTCATAGAAGCTGGAATCATCTTCTCAGGAAAACCGTTGTTAGTCAAAACCAACTTAAGGTGATCTAATTCTTCCTGAAGATGTTCTTCGTCACAAATTGTTCGCGCTCGATGAACGAGAGTTTTGCACACAGATGATTTAATACTTGGATGATGGAATGAAGTGTAGTTAAGGTATCTATCAGTGTGTGTTGGTTTTCGATACACAGTGTATGACTTAAAGTCCCATCTGATTTAACGGAAAGCCAAACGTCCAAGAATGGGATAGATTTGTCTTGATTTTGTAATTCCATAGTGAATTTGATTGAAGGATGTATGCTGTTAAGGTGGTCAAGAAAATTAGACAAAGTAACCAAACCGTGTGACCAGGTACTTAGCGTATCATCAACATAACGTTTCCACATACCTGGTTTTAACGGGGCAGTTGCAAGAGTCTTCTTCTCAAATTCCTCCATGTATAGGATAGCCATGATAGGAGACAAAGGGGAACCCATTGCTGCTCCAGTAGTTTGTTCGAAAAATCTGTTCCGCCATTGAAAACAAGTTGAATTTAGGCACAGCGTTAACAGTTCATAGACCTGATCTGCAGAAAGATTCGTTCTTGTAGCGAGCGTTTTATCTATTAGAAGTCTTTCTTTTGCAATCAGGCACGCTTCTTCAATGGGAACATTCGTAAACAAACTAACAACATCAAAACTAACTAATATCTCATCATTAGCCAACTTAAGTGTCTTAATTTCAGAGACAAATTCCTTAGAATTTAATACATGGTGAATGGACTTACCAACCAAAGGCTTCAAAACAGTAGCAAGATATTGTGCTAAGGCGTATGTTGGAGAGCCTCGTGAAGCCACAATTGGACGAAATGGGACATTCATTTTATGAATCTTTGGAAGACCATAAAATTTAGGACACACTGAAGCAGAAGGGCGTAAACGTCGGTAGAGATTTTTAGGTAAACTTTCCATTTTACAAAGTTCTAACAATTTACTAGAAACCTTACGTTCAATGCTAGGTGTCGGATCACGTTTTAACTCTCTATAAGTTGGAGTATCTAAGAGAGCACTTACCTTGTTGTTATATTCTTCACGATCTAAAACAACAGTAGCATTACCCTTATCTGCTTTTAAAATATGTACTGACTTATTGATCTTAGGTTTGATAAGGCAATCTTCTCTTCTTTCCTAAGATTGCTTTTCGGTAGCTTGGCTAGGCGGATTGTTTCAGCAACTTGGACTCGAATGTTGTTGGCAGTTTCACTCGGTAGGAAATGCAGTTTAGGCTCAAGTTGTTGAACAATTTCTTCCTTTGGTATAGATCTTGGCACTACCGCAAAATTCAAACCCAGAGATACCTTTTCTTCTTCCTTGGTTAGTGTTTTCTTGCTGAGGTTGATGACTATTTGGGATGTCTGTCTTCTTCCATCTTCATTCTTGGTGTGTTTTCGGTCTTTGTTTTCCAATTTCTCATATTTGGCAGTTTGTGTGGAACGAGATTTGTTGAAAGTTTTCGTGGAGGAATTAGATATCATCCTGCTCGCAATTGTGTAATGTTCATCACTCAATATTGTTTGGAGTTCGGTGATTAACGATCAGTTGCTTAGTTTATAAATGACGTGAGCCAACAACTTGTTGTCATTGCTCTGATGAAGGCCTGAGTCAACAGGCCGTTGAGAAGAAGGCTCTTGCAACTGCCCCGTTAAAACCAGGTATGTGGAAACGTTATGTTGACGATACGCTAAGTACCTGGTCACACGGTTTGATTACTTTGTCTAATTTTCTTGACCACCTTAACAGCATACATCCTTCAATCAAATTCACTATGGAATTACAAAATCAAGACAAATCTATCCCATTCTTGGACGTTTGGCTTTCCGTTAAATCAGATGGGACTTTAAGTCATACACTGTGTATCGAAAACCAACACACACTGACAGATACCTTAACTACACTTCATTCCATCATCCAAGTATTAAATCATCTGTGTGCAAAACTCTCGTTCATCGAGCGCGAACAATTTGTGACGAAGAACATCTTCAGGAAGAATTAGATCACCTTAAGTTGGTTTTGACTAACAACGGTTTTCCTGAGAAGATGATTCCAGCTTCTATGACTCCTTTGGTACATCCAGAGCCGAATACACAGCCCCAGCAAGAACCAGCTTCAGTTTTTCTTCCGTATATCGGACCAGCATCTCACAAGATTGAGAGGATTCTAAATCGTGCTGGTATGAAGGTATTTCACAGTAGTCAACACAAATTGTTCCAGGTACTCTTCACACATAAAGATGAAGTGGATAGCTTATCTAAGCCTGGAGTGTATCGCATTCCTTGTGAGTGTGGCTTGGTATACATCGGAGAAACGGAAAGGAATCTCTCAACTCGCCTAAAGGAACACAAGACATATCGCATAAAAGCGCAACAAGAAAAGTCTGCTGTTGCCAAACACGCTTGGAAGTATGACCATCGTGTTAAGTGGGAAGAGTCATCACTCTTAGCCAGCGACAAGCAATACTTCACGCGAAGAACAAGAGAATCCTTTGAGATCGCAAAACATCACACTATTTCTCAGGAGGGACAGCCATTAAATAGCACGTGGCGTGCCCTATTCGGAGAACATTCTTGATTTTGTTTCTACTTAATAAAATTAACGTGATACGCCATGGTATTCTTACGTGATTTAATTGATCAGTTGCTTAGTTTATAAATGACGTGAGCCAACAACTTGTTGTCATTGCTCTGATGAAGGCCTGAGTCAACAGGCCGAAAGCTTAGCAAAGAAATATTTTACGTGGTGTTTCCACAAAACTTATTTATATTACTTTATCGCCACGAAAACGTTCAAAGAATTAAGAATAGAATAACCTGACGGAAGATAAAATAAGTGATAGAAAGTAGATGTGCATAGCAAACCTTGCCCCTGCGTCGGTTTGAGTGCCATAAAGATTAAGTTCGTGAGGTCACACACAAGCCTTGCCCCTGCGTCGGCTTGCGGGACGACAGAAAATTCAGACTACATATCTAACTACTGCCTCAATGTGGCTAAAAATAAACGTAATTATATAGTTGAAATGTAAACCTTGCCCCTAAAGCCTTGCCCCTGCGTCGGCTTGTGGGACGACAGAAAAGTCAAACTATAATATATAATTACTGCCATAAAAAGGATAAATAACCGTATCAGCTGAAATGTGAACCTTGCCCCTGCGTCAGCACAGCACTCGACTGATTAGTAAGTATACCTCCAGACTCTCATGCGCATGTACCAAGATGGGGTGTGCGAATATATTTTTTAAATGCGTCAGATTTCCAACGACCCATCAACCGTATTTGCGCATCCGAAAAACCGCATTCGGCCGCGTAAGTAGCCGCACCGATGCGAAAACTATGACCTTTATATTTAGCCGAGTCTAACCCACACCGCTGAAATAACATAGCGAGATAGTTTGTGAAAAGTACTCGAGAGACGGCGCGGCCATCAATAGTTCGAAAAAGTGGTCCTTCAGAATAACCACGTTGTGAGAAATACTCTAATAAGCACTGCACAGGACAGATACTCGCCCGCCGAGAAAGGGAAATAGAAACATTGGGTTGATTATATGAATGTTTAAAATCTCGAAATGTAATTTTAAAGCCAGTTATCTGGCTTGATTTGTCAACAAGCTTGACAACCTTGACCTGGCATGGCTAGTAATTTCCCCCAGCTAGTCGTAAGAAGGCGAAAAAGGCTGTAGTGCACATCGCCTTAAATAATAAAGGCAGGTAAGGACTCGTTGTCACAGTGGGAGTTGTATCCACTATTTGACATAGGATAGGAAGTGTCACAGGCAGGCGCGTATCGGTCTGGTGACCAAGTTTGCCATAGCCTTTTAGCATTTGAACAACCCAAAATACCTTCGTTGGATCGGCATAACCGGACAATCTATGGCAATAGCCAATGGCAGAAATATATGTGTTTGTAGTAGAAGGCGCGTAGTTATGTTGGAACATATAGGCTATAAATAGCCCTAAATCCGAAGGCGGTATGGACAGACTGACAGTGGCCGAATTAAAAATGGAATGTGAAAATTGGCTGTAAAGTTTCCAGGCCCGGCGATAAGTGGGTATCGATGACGGTTGTAAACTCGACTTGAGAAGTTTTGATGTTATATTGACCAGTTCTGTGGCTGAAGATGGTCTGGAATGACTGTTGGTGATGAGTGTACACCTACTGAGGCTAGCTGTTTGAACTTGGAAACCTGTAACCAAGATAAAGAATCCGCTAAAACATTTTGAACCCAAAATAAAGAATCCGCTAAAACATTTTGAACACCAGGTACGTGCCGTGCACGAAATAAAATATTATGCTTCAAACAGGCTAGCACCAGCTTGCGCACAAAGATCATAACGGTCGGATCCCGAGCTGTAGCTTTATTAATAATATCAACCAATGCCGCATTATCAGTAAAGAAAGTAATACGCTGATTTCTCATCACCCTGCCCCAAATAAGTACACTAATGACAATGGGATAAAATTCTAAGATAGTGATATTAAATGTTTTCCATTTATCTGGCCAAGCACCGAAAAACCAACTATAACCAAAAACAGCGCCGTAGCCAAGGCTACCGGCGGCATCTGTGTAGAGATTTAAAGTAGAGGAATCGAGCCACAAATCACTAAGAAAAAACGAGCGACCATTGAATATGGGGCGCCAAGTGTTCATTTATTATTTAGCATTAATGTTGTCATTTTCCCACTGATTTGTTTGGTTATATGAAATAACCAAACTGGCTGCGATATTATGAGTTGGTTATATCAAATAACCAACACAACATGAATTGGTTATTTCAAATAACCAATTTTTCTGTCATGATTTAAATTGGTTATATCAAATAACCAACACGCCATAAGTTGGTTATTTCAAATAACCAATTTTTCTGTCATGATTTAAATTGGTTATATCAAATAACCAACACGCCATAAGTTGGTTATTTCAAATAACCAATTTTTCTGTCATGATTTAATTTGGTTATATCAAATAACCAATTTCTTGTCATGATTTAATTTGGTTATATCAAATAACCAAAATAATTTCTGAACACTCGGCACGCCAAATGACGTAAGGAACACGTGGCTTTCACTTCTCGGGGGGGGGGGGGGGGGACCTTGACCGCTTGGCGCCTAATTTTGGCGCGTTTCTTCGTTCTTCAACATGGCAAGCGGTTTGAACACAAGTGAGTTGGCAAGGACATTAACCGAAGCGATCGGGAAAGCGATAACTCGAACTCTTGGCGAGACAGAGGCAAGTACACCTTTTAGTGAAATAATTGTTCTTGACTGACCATTTCTGTTTATAGCTAATTTATTATTCATTTATTCATTTTTGTCGAGTAGCATTGTTTGTGTGGGAACGTTATGTATAATTTATGTTTAAACATGTGGGTTGAAGGAATACTGTAGCTGTACGTTCTCTTTTGATGTATGTTTGTGGCGTTGTAGACTCCAGTCCAGGCAAGTCGTTCCAGCCCTGGTAGTGGTGCTAGTCAAACGGTGACTCATTTTCAATATTGTCTACTTTAATATCAGTCACAGAAATCTTTTTATACAGCTATTAATAATAGAATATTCTATTATTAATAGCTGTATAAAAAGATTTCTGTGACTGATATTAAAGTAGACAATATTGAAAATGTCTCACCGTTTGACTAGTACCACTACCAGGGCTGGAACGACTTGCCTGGACTGGAGTCTACAACGCCACAAACATACATCAAAAGAGAACGTACAGCTACAGTATTCCTTCAACCCACATGTTTAAACATAAATTATACATAACGTTCCAACACAAACAATGCTACTCGACAAAAATGAATAAATGAATAATAAATTAGCTATAAACAGAAATGGTCAGTCAAGAACACTTATTTCACTAAAAGGTGTACTTGCCTCTGTCTCGCCAAGAGTTCGAGTTATCGCTTTCCCGATCGCTTCGGTTAATGTCCTTGCCAACTCACTTGTGTTCAAACCGCTCGCCATGTTGAAGAACGAAGAAACGCGCCAAAATTAGGCGCCAAGTGGTCAAGGTCCCCCCCCGAGAAGTGAAAGCCACGTGTTCCTTACGTCATTTGGCGTGCCGAGTGTTCAGAAATTATTTTGGTTATTTGATATAACCAAATTAAATCATGACAAGAAATTGGTTATTTGATATAACCAAATTAAATCATGACAGAAAAATTGGTTATTTGAAATAACCAACTTATGGCGTGTTGGTTATTTGATATAACCAATTTAAATCATGACAGAAAAATTGGTTATTTGAAATAACCAACTTATGGCGTGTTGGTTATTTGATATAACCAATTTAAATCATGACAGAAAAATTGGTTATTTGAAATAACCAATTCATGTTGTGTTGGTTATTTGATATAACCAACTCATAATATCGCAGCCAGTTTGGTTATTTCATATAACCAAACAAATCAGTGGGAAAATGACAACATTAATGCTAAATAATAAATGAACACTTGGCGCCCCATAATTGAAACCCTCTAAAAACGTTAACCAAATATCAAGGTCAGCCTTGACAGATTTTGTAAGGCGAATAAAATGATGGGCTGGCTTGATACCTTTAGTGAGATCGATAAGACGCCGTAGAAAAGCGCGGCCAGGGACAACAACTGAGCATGCAAAATTAAGAAGACCAGTTAAGGACTGTATTTCGCGTAACGTAACCTTTTTGCCGCGCAAGAATGACGAAATCAATAGTTTACTTTTAGTTGTCTTGTCCTCAGGCAATCACGCCTCCATATGTAAAGTGTCTAACTCAATCCCAGCGAACGAAAGAATTTGTTGTGGTCCGACGGTTTTTTCCGGAGGAAGAGGCACACCCAAATATTCGCAAAGAGATAAGAAAGCAGCAAGGTTAATGCGACATTGGTGATAAGAAGTAGCTGTCATAAGATAATCATCAAGTATGTGGATAAGATGCGAAATATTAAGATGTTTCTTAGCAACCCATTCAAGTGCAGTGCTAAATATTTCAAACGTGCGACACGACGACGCACAGCCCATAGGCATACACCGGTCAAAATAGTATTTCCCTTGCCAGGAAATTCCTAAGAGATCGTAATCGGCAGGCCGTATAGGGACGATGCGAAAAGCACTTTTAATGTCAGTTTTTGCTAAATAACTCCCTCGCCCTGTTCGCTTGATTAATGCAATGGCGTCGTCTACACGAGTGTAGTATAACGCACAACTACAAAGAACACTCGAATAAAATCTCTTTAATAAAAATACACCCTAATACACAGCTCCCAGTCAAGTCACGAATGAATTCACAGTCCGTGTTTACTGTCAGTTAATATCCTCGTAATCTAATCCCTACGTCATCACCCACTTCACGCCCTCGCATATTCTACATTACCCTCCCCTTAAGTGAGAGCGTCCTCGATCTCTAGTTCGTCCAAGTTAAAATCTTCGTACCGGTCAGGGGGCCGACGATGACGCGTAGACCTTCGGAGAGGAGCCGCACCCGTAGTCTCCGCCTCTTGGTAGACTACCACTGGCCCGTCCAATCGTTTTTCCTTGTCACTTGCGGAAATTGCTCATTCGTCGCCTCCACACGGTTGTGATGCTGGAAAAGTTTAAGTCGATTGCGATGTACGCACAGTGTCCTCCCATTCCCTGATTGTGGTCTGATCACGTAGTTCACGCTTCCTTGATGACGGACCACGACAAACGGACCTGTCCAGGGCTTGTGAAACTTTCTGCAATGGCCTTTCGGTACAGCAGTATTGTGTAACCACACGGTGTCACCTGCATTCAAAGGTTTCGTTTGCGTGACGTTGTTACGCTCGTCGTACTTCTCTTTCTGCTGGGTCTGCGCTTTCTTAATGTTCTCAGTCATCGCTTCATGTACATCTTTCAGAGTATGCTCCAGCTCGTCACAATAATTGGAGATTAGCATGGTTTCACGCTTCTCATGGCTGCCTAATAACACAAGTGGTGAGGTAGCTTCTCGCCCATGAACTGCTTTAAAAGGAGACACATGCGTCGAGGAATGAACACTGGTGCGATAGGCAAATAAGGCCAAGGGTAGATGTAAGTCCCAGTCGTTGTGATCTCTGTTCACGTATGATGAGATTATTGCTTTGAGAGTCCGATTAAATCTTTCAACTTGGCCGTCGGTCTGGGGATGGTATGCCGAAGTCCGTAGCTTGTGAATGCCCTGCAATTCGAAGACTTGTTTCATAAGTTCCGACTCAAAATTCCTCCCTTGGTCAGTAAGCAACTTCTCTGGAACCCCATGTCGAGCCACCACGTTGTCCACAAATGCACGCGCCACTGTCTCTGCTTTCTGGTCTCCCATTGGAGCTGCTTCAACCCACTTGGTGAAGAGGTCACTCATCACCAAGATATACTGGTGTCCTCGTGCGGTAATTGGAAGTGGACCAACGATGTCCATTGCCCACATCTCCATGGGTTGGGAAACTTTTATGTTTTCCATCGGGGCACGATAATTGGATGCTGTGGGTTTTCGCTGATTACACACTGCGCACTCTGCAACCCATAGTTGCACTTCACTTGCCATTCCTGGCCAGTAGTACCAGGGGTGCAATCGCTCAAGACAACGATTGATGCCCAT
Organism: Corallium rubrum; assembly: GCA_964035015.1. Taxonomy (NCBI): domain Eukaryota; kingdom Metazoa; phylum Cnidaria; class Anthozoa; order Scleralcyonacea; family Coralliidae; genus Corallium; species Corallium rubrum. The sequence goes on from OZ036005.1 coordinate 14,583,174, forward strand.
GTGCCCCGAGCTCGGGGCGTTATGAGACAATCTCAGCAAATCAGCACGCATTTTCCGAGGGACAACCAGAACAAGACCATCCTTCCGACCACTGGTTGCAACACGGCGATGTAGAACTCCCTCCACAATCTCTAGCTGTTGCCACAATTGTCGATAACGACGAAGTTCGGCATTCTCAGTCCAATCACTTGGTGGTTCTTGTCGTTCAGTGGTTGTTAATCGTGCCTGGAGGACCAGTGAGATGATTGGATCTTCTTCTTGAAACTGACGAATGTCCTCGGTAGACCAAGCGGACTGCACAATGGTGGCTCCAACTCCGATTTCGACAGCCTCGTCGTGTGGATTTGGACCGTGAAGAGCTGTACTTGGTAGAGGAAATCGCGAAAGAGCGTCGGCGTTGCTGTTCTCGCGGCCTGGCCGATGTGTGATATCAAAGTCATATTCCTGGAGGGACAGGATCCACCGCGCTAGTCTCCCTTTAGGCTCTCGTAGTCCTTGTAGCCACTTTAAACATTGATGGTCAGTTACCACATGAAATTTCTTCCCCAGCAGATATGGTCTCCAGTAGTGAATGGCCCACACAATTGCCAAACACTCCTTTTCAGTCGTGGAGTAGTTTTTCTCAGCTGATGTCAAGGATCGGCTGGCGTAGGAAACCACGTGTTCGGAAGACCTGGGATGTTGAGATAGCACTGCTTTTAGACCTATGTCACTAGCGTCGGTGTATACGGCGAATGGAACTGTGAAATTTGGCAAGGAAAGGATGGGTGAGGTGGATAGTCGGTTCTTCAGGTGAGTAAATGCTGCCTCTGCCGTCACCGTCCAATTAAAGTCTCGACCACCTTTGGTTAGCTCGTGCAGGGGAGCTGCTATATCAGCGAAGTTACAGACATATTTGCGATAATAGGATGCCATTCCAACAAATGCTCTGACGTCGGACAAAGAAGAAGGAGTGGGAAAATCCTGAACTTCTTGGACTTTCTCTGGATTTGGGCGGATACTCATCGCGGAGACAATGTGGCCCAGGAACTGCACTGACTCTTTTCCAAACTGACATTTTGCTATTTTAATCTTCAGCCCTGCTTCTTGAATTCGTTGAAGAACTTTCTCCAAGATGCTCTGATGTTCCTCCCACGTATCGGCAAAAATAATGATGTCGTCGATAAATACCATACAACCGTTAATTCCGTGAAGCAGTCTTGTCATCATGCGCTGAAAAGTAGCCGGGGCGTTCGTCAGACCAAAGGGCATCACAGTAAACTCGTAGTGGTTGGAGCCGACGCTGAATGCCGTCTTTGGGATATCTTCTTCTCTCAGAGGCACCTGCCAGTATCCTGACGCCAGATCTAATGTGCTGAAGTAGCGTGCACCACCAAGTTTATCAAGGATCTCATCTACTCGTGGCATCGGATATGCATCCTTTCGCGTGACCGCGTTTAAGCGTCGAAAGTCGACACAAAATCTATAGTCACCGTCCTTTTTAGGGGCCAGTACAATCGGCGACGACCATGGGCTATTGCTTGGCCTAATGAGACCTCGAGTAAGCATTTCTTGCACTTGTTTTTCCACAACTTGATTCAAATGGACAGGAGTCCTGTAAGGCCGTTGTTTTACTGGTCGACTGTCTCCGGTGTCAATGGAATGTTCAGCGTCACGAGTTCTTCCTAACGGGTCATCCGGTCCATTTACAAATACATCCGAGTATTTCTCCAGCAGAACTGTTAATTTGTTGATAGTTGGTGCTGCTGATTCAATTAGCAATGGCGTTTCTCCCGATTCCCACGATAATCGCCCGTATCCCACATCTACGACCATTCTCATCGCTTTCAAAAAATCAGCACCCAGAATACACTGATTCTGCATGTTTACTACCACAAATGTGTGGACCACGTTCAGATTGCCTATTCGTAAGGAAATATCAGTCATACCAATCACGTGAAGACTCTCTCCACCCACCCCTCGCGCTCTTAGCTTGCACTGTCTTATTGGTTCAAGGACAATATCTTTGTTCACTAGCGACACGGTCGCTCCCGTGTCGATAAGGCATCGTTGTTGATGTTCACCTACTGTAGCTTTGATGAAAACTGCAGTTGGCGAGACACTGGGCTGACCCTTGGCCTACTTGCGGGTCAGCCCTTGGTAGTTTCCCTGATTCAGTTGTTGTGGAGCCTGGTAACGATGCTGACAATCTCGAGCGAAATGTCCCAGTTGACCACAGACGAAACAGTAGTTTTCATTTCTGCGTTGCCCACGGGCATTTCGCTGATTGGTTTGGCGACAATCGCTTGCGAAATGACCTACTCGACCACAGTTGTAACACGAACTGCGTCTCCCTCGACGGGGGTCCATCGTTCTTACTGCTGCCACTTCGCTCATGCTGTTCACTGACGCTGAAAGCTGGTTCACTTTCTCGGTGAGGACTTGAACGCTCTCTGTTAGTTGGCTGACCATGATGGATTCTCTGCTGGTTACTTGTTGGGGGTGAACCGTCGTCTGATTTACATCAGGATTGGCATTCGTCGATGACAGCTCTGGTGTCAAATCAAGCTGTTGAGCAATTTTCACAGTCTCCTCGTATGTCAGATTAGGTCTCTGTAATAATTCTCTTTTCAGCGCCGCTGGAGATCCTTCAATAAATTGTTGTTTGAGAAGGGTATTTCTCTCGTCATTCGCGATCTTGGGCATTGCTCGGCTGAGTAAGGTTTCCAAACCATAAGCGAAAACTTGGATATCCTCTCTGGGTTTTCGCGCGCGTCGACGAAACTCCATCATGGCAATATGTTTGCTTGTCGCATCACCACCAAATGCTTCATTGATCGCCTCTGTTAAGGTCTTCAAGCTTTCTTTCTTGTCGTCTCCAAGGCGCTCGAACACGGCGAAAGCTTTCCCCGACAGCAGTGTCGGTAAACGCTTCAACGTTTCCTCTGCTTTCCATCCATTCGCAGTTGAACACAATTCGAATTTGCGCAACCAGAGCCCAAAATCACCGTCCGAAAAAGTTTCTGGAACAGCCAAGAGGCTTGCCCTTGTTGATGTTGTTGTCATCCTGGTCACGGCACCAAAATGTAGTATAACGCACAACTACAAAGAACACTCGAATAAAATCTCTTTAATAAAAATACACCCTAACACACAGCTCCCAGTCAAGTCACGAATGAATTCACAGTCCGTGTTTACTGTCAGTTAATATCCTCGTAATCTAATCCCTACGTCATCACCCACTTCACGCCCTCGCATATTCTACACGAGCATAGGTTACAGTAGTGTGTTCTTGGGCAATACCGTCGTTAATTGAATCACCATTTGGATAGGACAAGTGATGAATCAAGCGGTATTCTCCCGGAGCCTTCTTAGGAACAACACCCAAAGGAGACACACGAAAATTAGCGAACGGAGGTTAGTCGAGAGGTCCGGCCAGCCGATAGGCGGCTAATTCTTTTGAAATTTTGGCACTAACAATGTCTGGGTTGTGTTGAGCGGACAGTAGGTTATTTGCATAAAAGGAGGTACGCGAACCTTGAAAATGAAGAGGAAAACCAAACATAAAACCATCGTGTAAGTATGAGGTCAATCCCGCATCGTATCCACATAGGAGAGGAATGAACCTATTGATTCGAACTGGCGTTGGAAGGTCGAGACTTGGCGGCGGCGGCGGAGGGCGGCGGCGGCGGAGGGCGGCGGCGGAGGGCGGCGGCGGAGGGCGGCGGCGGAGGACGAGTTACTTGTGATTCGAGAGGGACGAAAATTGCATTTGGACGCTGGGTGTACTGCCCCACATTTAGGGCATTGATGTTTGAAATTGCAGCCATGACAATCGACCCCGCGGTGAAATTTGCGACAAAAACCTTTGGGCACAATTTGGCTTGAAATGGCGCGAATTATGGAACTGTGTGCCCGTATCCAAAGTTCCCAATGCGTAGTCCCCCACGGCATTTCAGCATGGTTATTTCGGCGCAAGGAGCGAAACTGTGTGTCATAAAATCGCAAATCCCCACCGCGCGCAGCCAAGTCACGAACTATCTCGCCATACTTCATTAAAGCCGGAGCTTCCATCGGAAATTTACTGGTGTAAACACCGACAAAAATTTGAAAGGCAGAGGTCCATGACTCGATGGTAGAAATGGACCTGGCTTTTTGAACAGGTTCTAAAGCTAAAGTAGGAACGGTAGAGCCTTGTTGAGCACTAAGAGACAGGTGATACTTGGTATCCGCTGTCCCGGAGCTGAGTAAAAAAAAACGAAAATCAAAAAATTCATTGGCCCAAATTTTGGCCTTCAATTTTGCGCTCACTTGAGCTTCTATCGGAATGCTGACTGAATTAAAATTTTTCATACCGGATACAGATGTTGATGCAACCTGGACGAAATTCTCGCCAGAGATATGTTGCAGAGCAGTTGCCACAGGCCCTTGCACAGTGGCATCTGCTCTTGCAGTCATACCCGAGGAAACCAAAGGAATTTCCTGAGCGTCCGTGGTCGAGGTGGACGAAGACGTAACGGGTATCATGGGAGTAGGTAATTGTAACGTGGCAAGGACTGCTTGCGAGACGGCCGATACAATACGCTGGGGGGAACCAAAGGAATTTCCAAAGGAATTTCCTCGCCGAGGAAACCAAAGGAATTTCCTGAGCGTCCGTGGTCGAGGTGGACGAAGACGTAACGGGTATCATGGGAGTAGGTAATTGTAACGTGGCAAGGACTGCTTGCGAGACGGCCGATACAATACGCTGGATATTGACGTCAGGTAAGACGTTGGAGCAGGCCACGTACCACTCTGTCGACGGTCGAAACTGTACGGTCATCCGCGAGCAGGGAAATTGCTGGAGTTTCATCTGGCGTTGCTGTTACAGCTTCTCGGCGGCGAGATGTAGGTCGTGCACTACTTCGAGAAACACTACGTTGAGAACGGTTATTACGACGCGTGGTAGGCATGGTTCTAAAAGAAAAACTAAACCAGAGCGCAGACGTGCAGAGCAAAGCTTTATAGAAGCCAATATGCACCATAAACGACAATTACATAGACGTTGTGACAGACATGTAACATAAACTAGAAATACATGAACGCAACAACCCCCTCGCCCGCTTTATATGCATTTTTTAACCCCCCTTCTCCCTCCTCCCCTAATTTCTGTTTTTGTTGTATTAATGTACACAGATCAGAAAACATCCGGAAAATTAGTTAGCAAGGTTCATCTGTAGTCGTGTATTATTTCTATGGTATTGACACACCAAAAGGACATGCAATGTCAATATTAAAAAAACAACAAAACGAGATGAACCAAATGACAAATCTTCATTCAAAAATATATATAAACAGTGGCCAAGAAAAGACACAAATCACACAATGTCAACGTCCTAGCGTTGAAATACAATTCTAGACAATATATTATTTATATTAATTTTCATTTTCAAGATTTCTTCTGTTTTAACTCAGCTAAACTGTTAAATACGAATCTCCTACTTTTGTGACCACAAACACTGCCAATTCAGTCTACCCTTTTCGGATTGTTTTTCTCGTTCGTGGTTTCTTACTTTTTTCGTTGTTGACACATAAATATGACAAGGCATCATGCAGTTCTCTTCATGATCTAAAAAGCCGTTTGTTTCGAAATTTCTTCATCGTTCCCTCTCGAGTTATGTAGAATTAACACCAGAGCAAAATTCTTTACCGGCTTTGAACAGTTTCAGGACACATCCTTCTTCTTTCAGTTACATTTTGGTCGGCATCGTTTTCTGTCTTTATCGTATTAGTTTTTAGGATTTTTCCAGTGGTTTTAAGTCGTATTTATTGTTGTCTTTTTCTCGCTGCCACATCTCTTGTTAGCCTTCTTTCTTTCGTTTCTTTCATAGTAATATTAATGTACATTTTAGCTGAAACCATTTTTTCTGGCAAAGATTTCTTTCGTCATGATCGCTGAAAAACTATTTTGTAATCCAACCGAACTTATAAATTATAATTTGCTGACGTAAATTTAAAAAATTTAAATAATTTAACGGATTAGTTACCAGTACCCTGCTGTTCGAACTGCGCAAGTTGTCGATTTGATAACATATATATATATATATATATATATATATATTTATATATATATATATATATATATATATATATATATATATATAAACATCTCGCAGAATTTCTTTCCCACTTGCGTGTAATTTCGCGTGTACTACACGCGTGTAAAATGGACTCCACGCGTGTCGAGATTAGCACCCTCACCGGGCTCCGGGCCTTCGGCCCGTCGCCCGGCTCGGGGATCAAATGCACATCTGAAAACAGTGAAACTGCCCCAACCCAACAATGCGATAAAATATTCATGGTCAAGTAAAATTCGTGGGCCATCTGAAAACAGTGAAACTGCTCCAACCCAACAAAGAACGAAAATATTCATGTTAAAGTAAAATTCGTGGGCCATCTGAAAACAGTAAAACTGCTCTAACCCAAAATACAATAAATTAAACATTCATGTTCAATAAATAATTGTGGGCCATCGGAAAACGGCTGAACCGCTCCAACCCAACAATTATCAATATATTAAAAACGTACAGGACAGAACCTGTGCATAAACATTGAAATCTCGACGTGGGCGATCTGAAAACAGCCAAGTTGCTCTAGCCCATATGATATAAGTGGTAGTCGTATTAAATAACAATTAAGCATGGACTGACACATGGTATCACGATTAAAGAATGTATGTCAAATTAAATTGGGAACATAAGAATTTAATCTGCCATATGCACGTCAGCACAAAAGTGGGTATTAGCGCGGCTGACGAAAATGCAATTACAGTCACGCGAGATATAATAAGTCAAAGTCCGCACACCATGATATAGGATGGCGGGAAAATCTAGATCACGTAGCTATATTTGTAAATATAGAGAAAAATTACTCTTTAATTAAAGATATAGCTCTTACAATTCTTTGATAAAGGTAGACTGCAGTTATTTGTAAGACTGCCTGGTCAATAAGAATGTCAAAAACTGCTTAAAACCGTTTTAGCCTTCAAGATAGCACCGCGATAGCTGCGGTACTGAATATTGCCCAGCTGCGTTCAAGTGAACGCCATCATCTGATAAAAGTACACGACTAGCTGCGTTAAATTCACGATGCTCCCAAAGAACCACAGCAGGTTGGTCGGCGAAAACAACCGACAAATATTGTCGCAAAACGGCGCGGCAGCCTTCGAATTAAATTCCTCGTCAGGCTTTCGTGATTTTGGAATATTTCGATCAATGACTTGACAAACAACAACTGCGCAAACGCCATATTTGTGGCGAAGCAAACCTACCAAGTCATCAATTTGGGAACCGACCACCTCTGGTTTAATGTAGCTAGGTCATTGGTACCTATTTCTAAAACTACAATATCGGGAGCAAGTTTCGTGAACTCAGGGAGGTCAAATTTTATTAGTTTGTGGACCGGACGTCCCCCTACCCGTAGAGAGAGACCGAAATTGAGGCACCTAGGCCAAAATTCTATCTCGCTCCATGGTCAAAACCATTAATAAGGTCTTGCCTTAAACGACGAACAAAAGAATGACCGATTATTAAAGCTTGTGGAACAGAAGTAGCCATTAGAATAAAACAAAGTAACTGATTATACCTGATGAATGGCTGAAAAATTTGAGTACCAACTTGAGATGTTGCAGCAGTCCTCGTGTAGTAAGGAATGAGAAGATAATGCATATCACAGCTATTATATATCACCTGCCTTCCCGTTTTCCCGCGCTTTGTACTCATGTGACTAAGCGTATAAATTAAATTATCCCGCGCAAATATTATGTGCATATAATCTAAATAATTATTTTTAAAGGCGGGAAGCAATAAAACCTTTATTGGTATGCCAATAATTCCTTTTATTATGCAATTGATTTATATGCTAATAAACAATAAAATCTTCAACTATCCTTAATTCCACAAAAAAGAACTAACTTTTGTCCTTAATGACTTTTCCCGGTAAGCGGGACGATGTGTTCATACGGGAAAATTTCATCCCGCCTACTTATGATCTCGGCACACGCTGCCGAGATCTCGGTAAGCGGGCCAGCCCGTCTCATAAGAACGCAAAGCAAATTTTTATAGGAAAATAACTACGAGGCGAGATCACTATAAGCGGGCCAGCCCGGTAACCGGGATCATATGAACACCCCCTAAGGCTGATTTCCAGTCAGTGGAATAAGCAGGCGGAATTTTTCTTTGTCTTGTGTGCGCTCGAGCGGAACTAATCTAATTCAGAGCACAAAAGACAAGGAAAAATTCCGCCCACTCGCAAAATTCCACTGACTGGAAATCAGCCTTCACATTTACAGGTTGTTTACATATACAATACATGCACGATATAGGCAAATTCTAAAGAACTCAATGACCTGAATAATGAGAAACACGAGAGTGCAAATCAAAGCATTCGAATACATAATTATACTATTAGGCGAATCATAGCCGCTGACGGAGAGCGGCGGCACAAATGACTTAAATTTTGGGTGATGTTTATACAATGCTAAAATTTAACCCTATCCAGACTGGGCTTTTTATTTACTTCTGGGACTGGGGGGGGGGGGGGGCGGAAAGTGCCCGCGGTCAATATCTCCTGAACCATTTGGTGTATTCCGACGAAACTTTTATAGGTGGATGGTATGCCTTGTTCAAGTATGTGTGACACTTATGTTGTCATGGCGACAAATTATGACGTCATTATCACGTCATTAATTGCAAACATCCAGGATTTTTAGAATTTCAAAAAAAAATTTTCTTATTGTTTTGTTAACATAAAAAAGGTGGTATATCAAAAAAATAGTTTCTCTTTATTAAAAAGTGCTTACTTTTATTGTAACTATTATAAAAGCAAGCATAATAAAAATTGTCTGCTGAAATTTAGTGTTGGTAGGTGTTCACGACTCCGCTGTAACTTTTTTGGAGTAATATTTTTTCACCAAATTTTCCACATATAAAGCCCATACATATTTAGGAAAAGTCATAAAATTTCAGAACCATACCTGTAATGGTTTAGGAGATATTAACCTTTAAATTCAGCGCGGGCACTTTCCGCCCCCCCCCCCCCCCCCCCCCAGTCTGGATAGGGTTAAGAGATCCTGTAAACAAAATGGCGACAGCGAGACTATAGGCCCAGAAGACACAGTTTTGAAAATGGTTTCCGGCCGCTGTTCGCCAGACGTACGTTCGAGTTCTTTTAACTCTGTGACCTATCAGGAAATTTCGTCTCAACTTTCTTACAGATGACAATGAAGAAACCAGTATGTTTCAGAATTACCGACCTGCCAACAGTATTTTTCGAGACAAAAATGAATTGAAGGAAAAAATATCTGCCGGACAAAAACAAATGCGACGGTCACGCGGTCAGGAAATTATTATAGTACAGGTTTTCTTATTGGTTTTTTTTTGTTTCATTGAGCTATCGAAGACTGTCAGCTAACCAAGAGTTAATGAGATTATTAATTTTGTTAATTTGCGGGCTACAGTGTAGCGTAAGTTTTAGCTGTTGTGGAAATGAACTGAAGAATCTTCAGGTAGACTAAATGCATTTTTGTTGATTATTCCGGCTGAAAATTGACAAAGTTCAACTGTAATTGTTTTTACAACAATTCCTTAATTTTAAAGCTAGGATTCGTGTTCCATTAGTTTTCAACGTCCGTCAAAATCTTCGGACATAGTCATAGCTGTTAACAATGGGTAGTGAAATTTTTCAAAATTATTCCGTGCCAAGTTTTGCCAATTTTTTTACAGGATCTTGTAGTTCCCTAGGTTCCTATCCCCTACGGCGTTCAACAGATGGTTTATTAAATATAATAATAATAAAGAACGTATTTTATTATAACACTAAACCTAGAATACGGTCCGGTATCCATCTGATTCGCGCGCTCTGATTGGCTGACGAGCGGTCCGTATCCTACGATACGGATTTAAAAAGAAAAACGATAAAGTTATTTTTTTACATTCTGTCATTTAAAATTGATCGATTTTCATAACTATTTCGCTTGCCACAGAAAAAAATATTCAACAGTGAGCTACGGGGATGCAAATGAGTTTTATTATCAAAAAGGTTTTGACAACTTCCCGTGAAAACAGCGAATTTTAAAAGAAGGCGAGAAACTGTAAAAAGCAAAATTTCAGCGAGCGACATTTCTAGAGTTTTAAAGTATTGCTCAACGACTCGTTGACGTATGAAAACAGTTTAAAACAGTAGGCAAAACATGCATAAACTTGTGAACACAGTATTTTGAATATAGAAGTATATATATATATATATATATATATATATATATATATATATATATATATATATATATAAGCATATCAAGAGAAGACAGAAAAGCAGAAACCTTTTGATACTAAACTGTCATTGTTCTGTTGTCCAACTATATACTCAACAAAACCGCTATAAGTCTTTATCCTTTAGTCAAATTTTTCTCACATGCCAACCTCATCGTGTCATGCCTTTGAAAAGAGTTACAAATATCTTACTACAAGCATTTTCGTCGTCAAACTCGAACGATAAACTTTGGACTTTTGAATATCACGTGAATGTCATCTCGATTACGCAATTCAATTATGTTAGTTTACCTAATTATGTAAATTATAAACCGTTTTGGTCGGTCCGCATAGAGAACTATTTCCTTCGGTCTCAAGAACTGTGTCCCCAATTAGCTGTACATAGCTAAATACATTGACACTTAAATAAAGTTATTCAAGAACGATCCTCGGCCTGAGGGCCTCGGGCAGTTTTTGAGACCGCGAGAAATAGAGAGCTTAAGCATACATGCGTTTTAGAGCCACGGACGGCGATTGAATTCAATAGCATTTTTCATTCAAAACAATGATAATGAGCAATTGAAAATCCCAAGAGCAAAGAGAACGCATCGTCGTTCTACACAAGACGTCATTGAGGGCATTTTCACGTTCTTGAGACGACGGGAACTTCTAGAACGTTGAGGCCTGTCATCGTTGTTTTACTACAATGAGACATACTTTTAAAGTAGAAAACTTGTATTTTAAGGGGGATAATTTCATTACCTTACAATGTAAATAAAGGATCTGTATTTTTATATAAAGATGAAGCTAACAGTTTAGATATGTGATTATTCATAGCCTTTGTTTTGGGAAAAAAAGTCTTTTCAAAGAATACGCGGTTCAGTAGTTCTGTATTGTATTCCTGTTCTTCCGGTCACCGTCCGTGTCTCAAAAACGCCTAATATGCTTAAGCTCCCTAATAGAGAACTTAAGCATATTAGGCGTTTTTGAGACACGGACGGTGACCGGAAGAACAGGAATACAATACAGAACTACTGAACCGCGTATTCTTTGAAAAGACTTTTTTACCCAAAACAAAGGCTATGAATAATCACATATCTAGGCTGTTAACTCATAAGCTTAAATTTCATCTTTTTATAAAAATACAGATCCTTTATTTTATATTGTAATGTAAAAAAATTATCCCCCTCAAAATACAAACTTCAGTCTACTATAAAAGCATGTCTCATTGTAGTAAAACAACGATGACAGGCCTCAACGTTCTAGAAGTTCCCGTCGCCTCAAGAACGTGAAAATGCTCTCAATGACGTCTTCTGTAGAACGACGACGGCGTTCTCTTTGCTCTTGGAATTTTAAATTGCTCATTATCATTGTTTTGAATGCAAAATGCTATTGAATTCAATTGCCGTCCGTGGCTCTAAAACGCCTGTATGCTTAAGCTCTCTAATATTTCTCTACACGGACCTCCCAGCCGGTAAATAACATATATATCAGTGGCTGAGATCGAACTGTTTAGCTTCTATATTTTTAGTTGTGTTTACGTTGTCCGATAAATTTTTGTTTATATATACTTTTTTCATATTTTCTGTAGAAGCTCTCAAACCTTGGAACGTTTTGGCGTACGAGGGACACATAGGAAACAACACAGCGTTCCTTACTTGGATAGCAAGGGAAATTTGGGAAAAGGATTTTCAGGAAGGTAAGGCCGCCCTGTTTGCATGAAGTGGAATGAATGTTTAACTCTTTGAGGCCTTTACCTCTCCCTGTGCTGAATTAAACCGTCTGGCGTTAGCCAGAATAAAATACTAAATACTCGTCTTCAAAGTGTTAAGGAGTGTTTAAAGACTCGTCGTCAGGCTTTAAAGTGTTAAATCTCGCATGTTGTTTCTCCTTGTTGTGTTTACATGAAGAAGATTGAAAGTTTTCTGATCGAAACAAATGGCCGAAGTCAGTCCACGCAGTGGAGTGGATTGACTTGATATTCAAGCTTGAATCGGCTTGAATGTCTCCATCTTATTCATCCAAACAGGGTTTGACTTGAAAATGACTTGATACGCACGAGTGAAGTTGGTGCGTGTCGTGCTTATATGCCTAGTTCTCACTTGTCGTAAGAATCAGGGATTTATCCTGTCCCCGATCGTTTAGGATTGTTACGACAGGTGTGAAAATGGTTGAAAAAACGTTCCAGACAGTCGCCGATATAAAATACGCCATGAAATTATGCAAATCATTTTTTTCTGACAAAGTTTGATAAACTGCAGGCGATATCATCAGACACATGGTGAAGAATAAAGATTTCTTCTTTCATTCGATAACTGGTTTCAGAAAACCCCCGGAATTTGTGTTGCTGCTGCGCCAGCTACGGCTATAGGCTTAGCTATTCTGGTTTGCGAACTGCGAGTCAAGTCTGTGTCTCTGAACCGAAAATCCAAAATATTATATAAAGTACAAAGAACAAGGCGCTTTATGTTTTGGGACTTGTACGTGTTGTCGACGTGGCTTAATTATCTATATTTCTTTGATAAATGATAACAATATATTCTTGAAATCATTGATAAAATAGTAATGTTTCACTTTTGCTCTGTTTCGAACGAGACGAAAACGTATATTTTGTCATCTAAAATCTATGCGGTTCCCCGTCTATGACCGCTTTAATAATTATTAGAAGCTTTTTCATGCAATAAATTGTACTAATGCGAGTATCGGGAGTCGGGAATTATCTGTTTGTACACACTGCGCGGTCACTGCTTCCTGCAAAGTACACAGAGTCGCAAATGTATACCTTCATTTACTCGTAGTTCCGATCATATAGTGTTGTGACACAAATTGACAATTTTTTCCATCAGCTACGAATCTCCATGAAGCGTGTAATTTGATCTGTCTGCGTTGACTTCGTAACGTATAATATGTTTGAAAACACCGTGTAAAACTTTACAGTTATTAAAGAGATATATATCAGCGTTTCCTCGACAGATTCACAATTTAGCGGACTGAAGATCCTGCGGAAACGACGTCTTACCAGAACCGAAACTGGAGCAGAAAAAACAGAGTTTACACGGCTAATTAGACAGTCTTTGTAAGTCATCTATTGTCATATATCAGAAGTAATATTGGGCATTTCACTCGATTACATAGCATGTTCTAGGGATATTTGGTGAAGGAAAATTCGAGTGTAGAAGAAATACATTTTAAGACCAAACCGGGACCAGTTGCGAAAAATGCAACTACACAAGCCTTCCGGGAGGAATTGAACCCACGACCTTGCGATTCTAGTGCAATGCTTCTGTATACATTAAGTGGTAATGCCAGGAGAGAATTGGGTTTATTAGAAGTAATATTTTTTTGCAACTGGTCCCGGTTTGGTCTTAAAATTATATATTCTATTGTCATATATCTCCGGGATCCTGATTTCGTAAGACAGCTTTAGACTTCGAAAAGCAGCAAAGCAGCTTGTGTATAAGCGCCGTAATTCACAAATACGACATTCCCCCGTCGAACACCACATCGCATATTGCTTTGTTTAGCGGCGTGAAACCATTGATTCATTTGATTGGACATAGCTGACGCATGCCCATGCAAAAAAGACTGGACCCTCTTTTCTCAACGGGGGAAGGTGGGTCTGGACCTGGACTATCTAAAGCAGTGTTTGCGACGCTCTACCGATTGAGCTGCATGGTGAAGTTGGGAGCAGGGCGTGAAATAATGGTATTTAAGTCTACGCTATAAACATGGCACAATAGACAAATTTAATTCAGACGAATTTAATTCGAATATACCTCGCAGTTTCGTCGAATAAAATTCAAACAATTACATTTGTCTGAATTAAATTCGTATATTGTGCGACGTTTAGTGCAGGCCTAATAGACCATATTCACAAATGGCCGTTTAATTGCTGCCGAAGGCAGTTCACAAACCTTGACATGGGTTGCTGTGTCTCATGTCCAGACCTCTTTGCCGAGTTATGTATAGTCAACGAAATCTCGATTTTAAGAGTTCATTTGTTGACCGTTTTATGACGTTTTGTGACGTAGACATTTCTTCCTACAACTTACATCATCACATACGCCAGAAGGATTTGCTCTGATAAATTATATGTACGTTTGAAATTTGTCAACACCACGACGGCGATGGACTTCTGAACTGGCCATGCCACGAGTCAAGCCGACGTGCTCAACTGTCCTTTTATACAATTTCAGGGAGGAGAGATTATCTTGTCGAGGTAAGATATCAATTTCTACAACTGACAACAAACTGTGTTTTTTGGTAGGAGATTTCACAGTTGTTTTCTTCTATCTTTAGGTGTATATTGCCAATATGCATTCTGATCAAGATCAGACGCTACTATACTATCTGCGTGTGTGTATTTTGACTTATACAAATTCTGCAAAATAATCTGATGGGCTCAATAGTACATTGCTCTATAATTTTATTATAGCTCTAGATTTGTCAAAACATATTAAGCACTTGGAATTGCATTGGCAGTTTTGCCACAGCATTAGAGCAAGAGACATGATTATTTAATATTTGTATATATTAATTGTCATATCAAGTCAAGCGATAAGTTATAGTAACTTGTAGTTTTCAATTATATAATTAAAAAATATAGAAGAGATGTGTAAATACTCTGGCTATTGTAATTAATTTTACATTTTTGGACTTCCCAGTCTTCTTCGCAGGTAATTGTGTGGAGTGGGTAATCTTGGGTGGAGTGGGTAATTTTGGGTGGAGTAGGCAATCTCGGGTGGAGTGGGAAATCTTGGGTGGAGGGGACAGTCTTGAGTGGTGTGAGCAATCTTGGGTGGTGTGGGTAATCTTGGGTAGAGGGGACAGTCTTGAGTGGTGTGAGCAATCTTGGGTGGTGTGGGTAATCTTGGGTGGAGTGGGCAAGAGGGGTGTCACATTGGTCACGGACTGCAGATATTTGCCTGTGGAGTAGGCTAAAAGTTTTGTCCCTTTCGAGGCAGCACTTCACTTGCGGTAGTAACTTCTAGTTAATATTCTTTTATGTACCTATAAATTAGCTCCTCTGAACTCGTTTTCGTGTGCGAAATTCAGAAGAATCTTTACTCTAAAACGAGGTCAGAGGGGCTAATTTATATGCACATAAACGGGTTTTCAATCGTCGGTCATTTGTGACTTATTCTATATTTGATATTTCAAAACTGAAATCTAGTTTCTTCAAAATTGAGAGAATATTTAACAAACTATATGAGAAAAAGCTTTGCTGCTAGAAAAATAATATTCTCTGCTGAGTTTGAAAATTTCGTGCAATTGAGTATATCATTAACAGGCTATAATATTAACCCTCGCTCGTTGCCAGGAGTCTATTGTGCTTCGTGGATGTTCAAATAACATTAGCATTTAAAGCTTTTAACCAATACCATTACAGTATTCCTTGAAGCGTTTAATATGTTAGCTCCATTAGTAATAATGCCTTTTTCAATTACTGTTTTTAGTTATTGATACGGCCAGGGCAGGTTTTTCTTACGAAAGAAGCTAGGACATCCAGCGAATTGGTTTCGTAAACGTATCGTTTCATGACGGGCCAGAAAAAAAGTAGAGTTGAGCAGTCCGAAAACGTGGAGAATTTAAGAGTTAGTAATCATGCGGGAAAATTTGGCTATTTCGGATTCACTCCGTCCTGTTTACAACCTTTGAATAATCCATGGAGTTTCCTTGCTGGGATTATCGGTTTAACCTTTGGGCAAGGTTTGTGATGAGGTCTATTTCTTTTGTTTTAATTAAATATATTAGAATTTAGTTAACTCAGGGGGTGTTTACACGAGGCGGGCTCAGGTTGGACTGACTTTAAGTCGTTAGGACGTTTCTCTCTGACGAAGGGCCTTCGCTCGAAACGTTTGAGACTCCTATACGTTCTCTGTTTCGGCAGTATATCTATACCTTACTATATTTCTATTTTTGTAGTGGTTTAATTGTTGATCGTTTTCATGAGTCCGGCCTGAGATTGAGTTCACGTCGGTCTAATCTCAGCTCGCCTGCTAGACCGAACTGAAATTTTGAGGCCCGCCTAACCCTGGCCATTATGTTTGTATGGAAAGCTTTCCATACAAACATAATCTAACTAGAAATACATGAACGCAACAACCCCTCGCCCACTTTTACATGCTTTTTTGGAACATCCCCCACCCAAACACCCACCCCCTGATTAAAATAAACACTCCTGATATACAGCCAATATAAAAACAAACAGATATAAAAACAAATTATATTAAATCCTTTGGGATATTAAATTATAGAATTTATGGATAGGTCAATAGGATGACAAAACTGATTTAAATCATTTAATGAAAGTTGAACATATCAAAGTAAAACTTGGATTTCATTATTAAATTCTGGTTGTAAAAAATATAAGTTTATTGTTTTTAGGAGCTATTATGTACATTTTGCAAAGGCAGAATTAAAAGTTAACAGCTCAAAAATTACATTTTTAATAGAGTCTGAGATAAAAACAATTCAGTAGAATCGGATTCCACAAAGAAATATTAAACAGACAACGTTTCAGTCGAAAATTTGGAAACACAGCCAAGAAAATCGACAAAGCCCATGAGTATTTTTAATAATAAAAAGTACATGCACGTCCACCACGGTTAATATAAAGCCCAAGGTAGTGTTATGGTTTGGACGAGCAAAGGGAAAGCACGAAAACGTGAAGCTGTATATTGTTTTATAGGACATAAGGACAAAATACAAATCCCCTACCGTTAAGGTGGTCTTCCACTCAAATTTCTTTTTTCTTTAAATTTAAACATAGGAGAGAATAAGGTTCATATGATTAGAGTATGTGAAAATGTGACCAAGAAAAGACAGTGAACTTCTCTTGTGTTGCCATGGTAACCGAGATAATTGCCCCCCATGGTGATAAAGAACCTTTATTTTCAAAAATGATAACTCATGAAGGAATGGTCAAGAGAATGTTTTTAATGGTTAATTTTATCAATGGATACATATTCAAAGTGCTGAACCTAAAAAAATGGAACATTTATCAGTTTTTTAGAATTTGTTAAGATTTTTCCCAAAAATGGATTTTTTTGAAAATTAAGCAAGCATGCAGTGTATTATAAATTAAAGAGCTTTACAATACTTGTCAATTTTAAAGGTTCAGCTCCTAGATGCTGTTTGCATCTTTTAGTATTAAAACTTTCAGAACAATTGGTCAAAACGTAATAGAAATATACAGTTTTCTGAAATATTCGGTTTTTGTTGAATTTCGTGATTTGAGAAAAATAGCTTTAAAGTTAAGATAAAAATGTTATGTTGACGTTCGTCCGGCAAGTCTTACAGCAGCGGTAAAATGGGTTGAAATGCCATTTAGAACAAGAAAAGCACTCAGAGTAAAATGCATTGCCGCGCGAGTGTTATCCCGCGGGACTGGGAGCGCCTTATTAGCGAGAAACGTTGTAATGGCGCCAAGACGTAGTTCTACGTCAAGGTGTGAGTCCGTCGAAATAAGGTTCCATTTTAATGTTGCGGCTGACTTAAGGGACATCATGTAAAGTCCGAGTAATACTCGATCTGCCAATGACTTTTCAAAGAACCGAGTAGTCGAACAACGTCGGATATTCTGGCGTTGTTGTTTATGTGGTGGAGGTCGCATCAAGGAACTGACGGAGACCCGAACTTTAGTCTAGCTAGGCCAAAACATTTAAAAAAAAAATTAGATTGGCATATTATTGAGATATGTTAGTTAGTCTTTCGCCTAGGATATGTTTGGCTTTTTGGTTTTGACCCCGAATTAGAGCCGCGGTTAAGTTCCCTATGTTTGAAGAATTGGGGAAGGTCCATGTCGGATTTTCAAAAAGTGTATCCATAATGCAATTCGAGAGCAGTTTTCAGGGTGGTGATGGGCTCTATGATATTGGTGTTCCTATCTGTGGAATAAAAGGCAAGTAGCGTAATGTTTTTATTTAGTCCATTGATTTTCTTCCTTTCTAACATTGATGAAATATTGCTGCTAAGTTAAATAAACGACTGAGTCTCTACAGGGCTGGTTTTGATACGATTAACAGTTTAACTGAACATTAACACAGTTTACTGCTCCCCCCTGATTAATATATTATCTTGGTTGTCAATTTCATACCAGTTCATCTCATTGCGGTGTAAACAATTCCCGAAAAATAATCTTGGAAGATCTTAAGAAAAATCTTATAAGATTTTTACACGTAGATCTTATAAGATTTTATCGAGATCTTATAAGATAATTAAAGATCAGAGAAAGTACACTTTCAATTCTCTGACCAAAATAATTTTTTATCATGACTCAGAAAAACTGTGGTAGATCACAGTCAAAAGTTTACTATAAGTCACGTTAAAAATACTTACCAGTTTTATCAGCAATATCCCCCCTGTCTCCGAAGTGTTTTAGTGCAAAGCTTTGTCGGAAATATAGAATTTAATGGCTAACTGAAGATATATCCCAATGTATATATCAAGGGGATATATCCCCTGTTGAGCCGGACACCGCAGGTTTGTGCTATTTTGGAAACTTATACCGTTAGATAGAGCGTTAATTCTGTACAACAAATGTGAATTTAAAAAAATCGTAGAATACTAACGGAGAAAAATCTATTTGAACTGAGATGAGCGCCAAATATCAAATGTCAATTATCGGGTCAAACGCAATCATATTAAAAGTATCCCTGAATCGTCTGTAGGTTTGTGCCATTCACGAAACTGTCTTCTACAGTTAGATAGAGCGTTAAATACTCTACAACATAAATAGAACCCTGAAAAGTCATAGTGTTTTAGTCAAAAACTTTGTCGGAAATATAGAATTTAAAGGCTAACAGCGGTATTGGGATATATCTTCATTGCAGTTGAGCCGCCCGCGGATACCGCGTTTTTAAAGTGTACCCCTGAATCGTCTGTAGGTTTGTGCCATCCACGAAACTTCAACAGTTATATAGAGCGTTAAATTTTGTACAACATATGTGAATTAGAAAACATGGTATAGAATAACAATGGAGAAAAGGCTATTTGAACTGACGTGAGCGCAAATATCAAATATCAAATTGCATTATTACGCTATTTACTTGACATACGGTCAAACGCAGTCATATTTAAAGTAAATCCCTGAATCGTCTGTAGATTTGTACCATTTGGGAAACTTGTACGGTTAGGTAGAGCGTAAAATTCTGTACAACGTATGTGAATTAGAACAAATCGTATAGAATAGCAAACGGAGAAAAATCTATTTGAACTGAGATGAGCGCAAATATCAAATTGCATTATTATGCTATCACTTGGTGTACGGTCAGACGCAATCAATTTAAAGTATTCCCGAATCGTCTGTAGGTTTGTGCCATTCACGAAATTCGTACAGTTAGATAGAACGTTAAATTATGTACAAGATATGTGAATTTGAAAAAATCGTATTGAATAGAACCCTGAAAATCGTAGTATTTTAATCCAAAACTTTGTCGCTTCGGAGGACTTCGTGATATGGCGGACGAAATATTGTTACACCACAGCACACACTACAGGTCAGTGGTTACCCAAAAAAGCTAACATACATACATACATACACACACACAACACGATAGCAATATATCTGCGCGTTGTGTAGATACAAAAATTGAAAAAACTAAATTTTTGGGTGGAGGACCCCCTCAATTGAGAGTTGAGACCACAGTCTGAGCCACAAACACTGCAATTCAGATCGACTTTTCCTTTACCATACGGTGTTTGGTTTCTTCAGGTTCTCTGGTTTCGCTTCAAGATATATTAAACCGGCTGTTTGTATCCTTTTCTTCGTTGTTCTCTTTTAATTTAAGTAGAGCAGGCTCCATATTTTCGTTAAACGAAAGCAAAATAATACTGACAGATTCAGTTTTCTGCATCGCTAGTCACCAGTGTTCAACTATTCTTACCACGTGACACCGTACCAAACATATATATACATATATATATATATATATATATATATATATATATATATATATATATATATATATATATATATATATATAAATAAATAAATAAATAAACTATTTCCGAGATTACGTCTCCCTCGCTTTTTCTACACGCGTGTAAAATGGACTCCACGCATGTCGAGATTAGCACCCTCACCGGGCTCCGGGCCTTCGGCCCTACGCCCGGGCTCGGGGATAAGGGGGCGATTGCATGGACTGGACTGGCTCGCTTAACCGGGATGAGTTTACGAATCGATTACATGGCCGGAGCGGGCTAACCCGGTAAGCCGGGATGAGTTTTGAATTGACGTGGATGAATTCAGGCCGAAATTCGCAATTATCAAGTAAATAAGGGCAAAGTTACGTTAGTTTTACTTCAGTTTTACCATAGTCAATCGAGATATGGTCTGGAAACTCGGCAAACTTCAAAGCGCCTATAATGAGCTGGGATTTTATGTTGAACCGTACCTTACACCGTGCACATCCTTTGTTTTAGGTTTATTAATATTTAAATAGCACGGTTGAGTGATTGAACTGAAACGTTGCTATTGGACAATTCGTTCATTATACTAAAATACAATGTGGTCAGTGACCGTACACCGTGCACAAAAATGCATAAAGGAGAACAAAAAGATAGACCAAAGACTTCAGCTGAGTTTCCAGACCATATTTCGATTGACTATGGTTTTACACTACTGTATATACATGTATAATTCGTCCATTATTTATATCGTAAGTCCGTCGTTAATAAGAAGATTGTTATAGTCCACGAAAGCGTCTTCACGAAGACTAATTAATTTTCTAAGTCTTCGCTATGAACACGAAACACACGAACAACGTTTCGATATTATAAATCAGTTCCTTTCAGCAATATTTAGTAAAGTTTTTCAGCCCGGTTTTCCGGGATGAAAACGGATATTTCATCCCGGCAAACCGGGCTGGCCCGCTTGCCATGTAATCGAATGGTAAAAAAAAGATACATTTGATACTGATAAAGGTCCATGTAATCGCCCCCTAAGGGTCGTTTACATGAGCTGGGTTATAGCCCTGTTAACGTGGCTCACGCGCAGGGGCGTCGTGGCTCAGAGATTTTAGGGGTGGCCAAGAGCACAATTTTTCCGACAAACAACAAGGTTTTTCCGACATATCACATATATACATAAGAATTAGGCAATTAGCTTCGCATAAACGATAAAACATACTTAATTCCGAATTAAATTCGACGATTGCCCGAAGTATAAAACAGGCGTATTAAAGAGACAAACCTGGAAAGGATTCGCAGGAGCACCAGCATGTTTGTATGGAATATGTTGGTGTTTCTTTGCTCTATCCGAATGATATTTATTGTTATGACGAGATCGATAATTACTGTCAAATGTCTTCTTGCATAGCAGACATTCAACTTTCCGACGTTTCGTTGTAATTGGTGGCACAACTCAAAAGTGATAGTCATGACCGGAAACCGCGAAAAGCTTATGCCCGAATTCCGACAAAACTGTGTTGAACGACATTAGGGGGGGGCATGCCCCCCCCGGCCACGACGCCACTGCTCACGCGATTGATTAGGATCTCACTGTGGTTTTGAAACTCGTATAAACTAAATGTACAAAGAAGAATTGGTTTAGTTTAGATGTCAACGAATCTTAACATTAATTCAAATCTCCTTTTGCGGCCGAGGAAAGGATTTCGTGACACGGGCTCATATAATTAGCCTCTATGAGAGGGCGTTTATAGAGGCGAGCCAGCCCAGGTACCCTTGCTGGACCGCTTTGCCGGGATCGTGCTTGTGCCATTATTTCTTGTTACTCGGGCTACCTGTGGTAGCCGAGTCTAGGTTTCGGCTCTGTTTTCATATTTTTGTATCTACTGCGAAGCAGTAGATATAATGTTGTCGCGCTGTTAAGTTAAGTTAAGTTAAGTTAAGTTAAGTTAAGTTAAGTTAAGTTAAGTTAAGTTAAGTTAAGTTAAGTTAAGTTAAGTTAAGTTAAGTTAAGTTAAGTTAAGTTAAGTTAAGTTAAAGTTAAGTTAAGTTAAGTTAAGTTAAGTTAAGTTAAGTTAAGTTAAGTTAAGTTAAGTTAAGTTAAGTTAAGTTAAGTTAAGTTAAGTTAAGTTAAGTTAAGTTAAGTTAAGTTAAGTTAAGTTAAGTTAAGTTAAGTTAAGTTAAGTTAAGTTAAGTTAAGTTAAGTTAAGTTAAGTTAAGTTAAGTTAAGTTAAGTTAAGTTAAGTTAAGTTAAGTTAAGTTAAGTTAAGTTAAGTTAAGTTAAGTTAAGTTAAGTTAAGTTAAGTTAAGTTAAGTTAAGTTAAGTTAAGTTAAGTTAAGTTAAGTTAAGTTAAGTTAAGTTAAGTTAAGTTAAGTTAAGTTAAGTTAAGTTAAAGTTAAGTTAAGTTAAGTTAAGTTAAGTTAAGTTAAGTTAAGTTAAGTTAAGTTAAGTTAAGTTAAGTTAAGTTAAGTTAAGTTAAGTTAAGTTAAGTTAAGTTAAGTTAAGTTAAGTTAAGTTAAGTTAAGTTAAGTTAAGTTAAGTTAAGTTAAGTTAAGTTAAGTTAAGTTAAGTTAAGTTAAGTTAAGTTAAGTTAAGTTAAGTTAAGTTAAGTTAAGTTAAGTTAAGTTAAGTTAAGTTAAGTTAAGTTAAGTTAAGTTAAGTTAAGTTAAGTTAAGTTAAGTTAAGTTAAGTTAAGTTAAGTTAAGTTAAGTTAAGTTAAGTTAAGTTAAGTTAAGTTAAGTTAAGTTAAGTTAAGTTAAGTTAAGTTAAGTTAAGTTAAGTTAAGTTAAGTTAAGTTAAGTTAAGTTAAGTTAAGTTAAGTTAAGTTAAGTTAAGTTAAGTTAAGTTAAGTTAAGTTAAGTTAAGTTAAGTTAAGTTAAGTTAAGTTAAGTTAAGTTAAGTTAAGTTAAGTTAAGTTAAGTTAAGTTAAGTTAAGTTAAGTTAAGTTAAGTTAAGTTAAGTTAAGTTAAGTTAAGTTAAGTTAAGTTAAGTTAAGTTAAGTTAAGTTAAGTTAAGTTAAGTTAAGTTAAGTTAAGTTAAGTTAAGTTAAGTTAAGTTAAGTTAAGTTAAGTTAAGTTAAGTTAAGTTAAGTTAGAAGTTAAGTTAAGTTAAGTTAAGTTAAGTTAAGTTAAGTTAAGTTAAGTTAAGTTAAGTTAAGTTAAGTTAAGTTAAGTTAAGTTAAGTTAAGTTAAGTTAAGTTAAGTTAAGTTAAGTTAAGTTAAGTTAAGTTAAGTTAAGTTAAGTTAAGTTAAGTTAAGTTAAGTTAAGTTAAGTTAAGTTAAGTTAAGTTAAGTTAAGTTAAGTTAAGTTAAGTTAAGTTAAGTTAAGTTAAGTTAAGTTAAGTTAAGTTAAGTTAAGTTAAGTTAAGTTAAGTTAAGTTAAGTTAAGTTAAGTTAAGTTAAGTTAAGTTAAGTTAAGTTAAGTTAAGTTAAGTTAAGTTAAGTTAAGTTAAGTTAAGTTAAGTTAAGTTAAGTTAAGTTAAGTTAAGTTAAGTTAGAAGTTAAGTTAAGTTAAGTTAAGTTAAGTTAAGTTAAGTTAAGTTAAGTTAAGTTAAGTTAAGTTAAGTTAAGTTAAGTTAAGTTAAGTTAAGTTAAGTTAAGTTAAGTTAAGTTAAGTTAAGTTAAGTTAAGTTAAGTTAAGTTAAGTTAAGTTAAGTTAAGTTAAGTTAAGTTAAGTTAAGTTAAGTTAAGTTAAGTTAAGTTAAGTTAAGTTAAGTTAAGTTAAGTTAAGTTAAGTTAAGTTAAGTTAAGTTAAGTTAAGTTAAGTTAAGTTAAGTTAAGTTAAGTTAAGTTAAGTTAAGTTAAGTTAAGTTAAGTTAAGTTAAGTTAAGTTAAGTTAAGTTAAGTTAAGTTAAGTTAAGTTAAGTTAAAGTTAAGTTAAGTTAAGTTAAGTTAAGTTAAGTTAAGTTAAGTTAAGTTAAGTTAAGTTAAGTTAAGTTAAGTTAAGTTAAGTTAAGTTAAGTTAAGTTAAGTTAAGTTAAGTTAAGTTAAGTTAAGTTAAGTTAAGTTAAGTTAAGTTAAGTTAAGTTAAGTTAAGTTAAGTTAAGTTAAGTTAAGTTAAGTTAAGTTAAGTTAAGTTAAGTTAAGTTAAGTTAAGTTAAGTTAAGTTAAGTTAAGTTAAGTTAAGTTAAGTTAAGTTAAGTTAAGTTAAGTTAAGTTAAGTTAAGTTAAGTTAAGTTAAGTTAAGTTAAGTTAAGTTAAGTTAAGTTAAGTTAAGTTAAGTTAAGTTAAGTTAAGTTAAGTTAAGTTAAGTTAAGTTAAGTTAAGTTAAGTTAAGTTAAGTTAAGTTAAGTTAAGTTAAGTTAAGTTAAGTTAAGTTAAGTTAAGTTAAGTTAAGTTAAGTTAAGTTAAGTTAAGTTAAGTTAAGTTAAGTTAAGTTAAGTTAAGTTAAGTTAAGTTAAGTTAAGTTAAGTTAAGTTAAGTTAAGTTAAGTTAAGTTAAGTTAAGTTAAGTTAAGTTAAGTTAAGTTAAGTTAAGTTAAGTTAAGTTAAGTTAAGTTAAGTTAAGTTAAGTTAAGTTAAGTTAAGTTAAGTTAAGTTAAGTTAAGTTAAGTTAAGTTAAGTTAAGTTAAGTTAAGTTAAGTTAAGTTAAGTTAAGTTAAGTTAAGTTAAGTTAAGTTAAGTTAAGTTAAGTTAAGTTAAGTTAAGTTAAGTTAAGTTAAGTTAAGTTAAGTTAAGTTAAGTTAAGTTAAGTTAAGTTAAGTTAAGTTAAGTTAAGTTAAGTTAAGTTAAGTTAAGTTAAGTTAAGTTAAGTTAAGTTAAGTTAAGTTAAGTTAAGTTAAGTTAAGTTAAGTTAAGTTAAGTTAAGTTAAAGTTAAGTTAAGTTAAGTTAAGTTAAGTTAAGTTAAGTTAAGTTAAGTTAAGTTAAGTTAAGTTAAGTTAAGTTAAGTTAAGTTAAGTTAAGTTAAGTTAAGTTAAGTTAAGTTAAGTTAAGTTAAGTTAAGTTAAGTTAAGTTAAGTTAAGTTAAGTTAAGTTAAGTTAAGTTAAGTTAAGTTAAGTTAAGTTAAGTTAAGTTAAGTTAAGTTAAGTTAAGTTAAGTTAAGTTAAGTTAAGTTAAGTTAAGTTAAGTTAAGTTAAGTTAAGTTAAGTTAAGTTAAGTTAAGTTAAGTTAAGTTAAGTTAAGTTAAGTTAAGTTAAAGTTAAGTTAAGTTAAGTTAAGTTAAGTTAAGTTAAGTTAAGTTAAGTTAAGTTAAGTTAAGTTAAGTTAAGTTAAGTTAAGTTAAGTTAAGTTAAGTTAAGTTAAGTTAAGTTAAGTTAAGTTAAGTTAAAGTTAAGTTAAGTTAAGTTAAGTTAAGTTAACAATAGAATGCCTTCGGAGCCAATCAAAACATAGAATTCAACGATTCACTCACGACAAACCACCGAAGCCAAAATTGTAAACGAAGTACTTCATGTAAGTCAATGCTATGGCAGCATGGAGTTGCTCGAGAGTGAGATATTCAGGGAGCGAGATATTTATTTCAAGAATAGAAGTTTTTACAAGCTTAGTAAGTACTTTAAGTATGAATCGTTGTCAATTTTTAAATGTGATGTACTATAGACGATGTTGGAATGATGATACGTGTTTGAAAGCCTCTTTAAAATAGTCTTTGGACAATTTCATATTCAGACGAGGCAATTTATATGAGCAACATGTTGACATGTATTCAGCAGTCGGGTAGTTTACACTTTACCGTACCCGAATCACATCACTGTGTCAGGTTAGCGTATAAAGCTAGGCAATAAACACGTTAGTAGATCGGTAAGCGTATAATATAATATGGTTTTTGTTTGGGTTAGGTCATCAAATTAATTAAGGTAAAAACACAGCATGGCTAGCATTGACAATCTTGACAAAAATCTTGTTTAGCTCTGAATACAAGGTCACTACAAGTACATACAGTAATTACAGCATTGTTTTTACCATAGTAGCTATAGGCATGATTGAAGGCAGTAGATACATGCATGTCTAGACATGCCTATTTTTTTTTGTGTCGACAAATTGCAATTCTTGCGCAACACTTCCCAAACGCCTTTGCGACCCTGAAGCGTGCTCAAAAGATTTTATCATGGCTGATTTTCATGCACGAGTAACGAGTTTTTTCTTCTCCTGACGTCCTTTGGTTGTGTTGTTCGAAGTGAATTTGTGTTTTACTGATAAACACGCTCACAATGCTTACAATAGACTATTGTAGACCTGGGTTGGTCGGCGATCTCGATAACTGTACGCTGAAAATGTGTAGTACTCGATCAACTCTCGATCAATGTGTTCTCGATCAATTTTATACATGTGTTATTAATTAAATTGTACTGCAAAATGTTGCTCAAGTGCTGTAAATCAAAGATCAAAGAAAGTTGATAAAGCCAACTTGCAAGTGAAAGGTAAACATGCTATGTTTTACATCTTCAATTCATCGATTCGAGGTTGACATTTAGCCGAACTGACTTGTGTCTGTGAGTGCTGTATGTAAGTGTATTGAGGTATAATTGCTATATTAATATTTGTGGTTTGCGCTTCATGTTTGCTTGTATTGTTTATTATTGATTTATTGTACTGATGTCTTGCAAATAAAAGTCGATGCTATTCAACAGTTTATACATTACTTTCATCAAGTGTGTATTATTGTTTGGGTACACCAATATGGCCACCATTTCAATGTTTTGGTACACCAGTATGGCTGCCATTTCATTGTTTTAGTACACCAATATGGCCACTATTTCATTGTTTTGGTACACCAATATGGCCACCATTTCATTGTTTTGGTACACCAATATGGCCACTATTTCATTGTTTTGGTACACCAATATGGCCACCATTTCATTGTTTCTGTGCCATTTCATTGTTTCTGTACACCAATATGGCCACTATTTCATTGTTTTGGTACACCAATATGGCCACACTATTTCATTGTTTTGGTACACCAATATGGCTACCATTTTATTGTTTTGGTACACCAATATGGCCACCATGTCATTGTTTTGGTACACCAGTATTGCCACTATTTCATTGTTATGGTACACCAATATGGTCACTATTTCAATGTTTTGGTACACCAGTATTGCCACTATTTCATTGTTTTGGTACACCAGTATGGCCACCATTTAGATGTTTTGGTACACCATTTCAATGTTTTGGCAGACGAGTATGGCTGTCAAATCAGTGTTTTTGTACACCAGTATACCCACTACAGTGAATTGACTGAAAGTTGCATTAAATTCAACCATTAACTCCAAGCAGCACTGCTGTTGTTATATTATTTTGCAAGGCGCCAGCCCCCAGTAGCCCGAGTTCACGCCTAGCGGGCGTCTTGTTAATTTTTATCTTGTGTTTATACGAGAGCCGAGTCAGCCCACCCGCCCGCCAAGCCGAGATCTCGCTTTGTGAGACCGAAATCGCGCTTTGTGAGACCGAAATCGCGGTTACCCGGACTGTTTCCCCCCCATGTAAACACGTTTGCCTGGGCTAGCTCTCCTACCCGGGCTGGTATTAAATGCTTCGTACACGCATCAAATTTGTTTTTATGAGCTTTTTTCGACGTGTTAACAATTCATAAGTTCTGCTTGTTCATGTACAGTTCATATTTGAAACAATGAGACTTCGTATTTTGCTGGCGAGCTAGCCCTTCTCATGTAAACACAATAAAAATAATCTTGGCAAAGGGTTTACGTTCTGTTTATATAGAAGCGAGTTACCTGGAAGGCGGACACCAGTCAATCCCTGAACGAAAAAGTTAGGCAAAAAATGGCGGACATAGGAAATTTTTGGACGTCAGTTTCAGGCCCTACGCGGTCATCTTTGATGTCAGCTTAGTCTTTTTTCTTGCGGCTGAGCCACAAGCGGCCCAAACGTCGAAATTAAGAGCAATGAAGCCAGGTTTTTGACAAATGTAGTATGGCAATTTTGGCGAGATCGAGAAGTTTTTGTGGATTTTAAACTTTTGTCTAAAAAACACTTCAGTCGCGATGATAAATCCTTTATCACATTCGTGACCATTGAATAACACTTATTTTCTCAACCACGCATAAATCAAGTTAATTGCCCCGAGCTAATATATATTAGCCCGGGACAATTACCTTGATTCGCGCGTGGTTTGGAGTTACTCTTATAAATAAACAACCGAGGTACATCAAAGAAAACCGAGGTGATCATGAACTAAGCGGTAATTAATTGACCGTGCGTGGGAATCGCCTGAATATATAGTTCAAACTCGACTCGGAGAAAGTCACAAGCATCAACAGATACAAAGCAGAAACGTAATAAGAATATTTATTCCGAATTTCTATGGGTCGGGGATCGACATACGTAGCCTTCCCCTCAGCAACCCCCTGCGAACTCAGGCCGGACTGTCTTCTAGGTCGGTTTGCACTGTTTTTACTGTAGATTGTTTTCATGAGTCCGTCCTAAGATTTATTTCACGCCGGCCTAATCTCAGGTCGCCTGCTAGACCGAAGCCTTTCACCTCCAAACTCAATATGTTGTTCCTTCCTTCCTTCCTTCCTTCCTTCCTTCCTTCCTTCCTTCCTTCCTTCCTTCCTTCCTTCCTTCCTTCCTTCCTTCCTTCCTTCCTTCCTTCCTTCCTTCCTTCCTTCCTTCCTTCCTTCCTTCCTTCTTTCCTTCCTTCCTTCCTTCCTTCCTTCCTTCCTTCCTTCCTTCCTTCCTTCCTTCCTTCCTTCCTTCCTTCCTTCCTTCCTTCCTTCCTTCCTTCCTTCCTTTTTCCTTCCTTCCTTCCTTCCTTCCTTCCTTCTTTCCTTCCTTCCTTCCTTCCTTCCTTCCTTCCTTCCTTCCTTCCTTCCTTCCTTCCTTCCTTCCTTCCTTCCTTCCTTCCTTCCTTCCTTCCTTCCCTCCTTCCCTCCTTCCCTCCTTCCCTCCTTCCTTCCTTCCTTCCTTCCTTCCTTCCTTCCTTCCTTCCTTCCTTCCTTCCTTCCTTCCTTCCTTCCTTCCTTCCTTCCTTCCTTCCTTCCTTCCTTCCTTCCTTCCTTCCTTCCTTCCTTCCTTCCTTCCTTCCCTCCTTCCCTCCTTCCCTCCTTCCTTTCCTTCCTTCCTTCCTTCCTTCCTTCCTTCCTTCCTTCCTTCCTTCCTTCCTTCCTTCCTTCCTTCCTTCCTTCCTTCCTTCCTTCCTTCCTTCTGTTCCGGGCCGTGCCGTGCGTGTCGTGTCGTGTCGTGTCGTGTCGTGTCGTGTCGTGTCGTGTCGTGTCGTGTCGTGTCGTGTCGTGTCGTGTCGTGTCGTGTCGTGTCGTGTCGTGTCGTGTCGTGTCGTGTCGTGTTGTGTCGTGTCGTGTCGTGTCGTGTCGTGTCGTGTCGTGTCGTGTCGTGTCGTGTCGTGTCGTGTCGTGTTGTGTTGTGTTGTGTTGTGTTGTGTTGTGTTGTGTTGTGTTGTGTTGTGTTGTGTTGTGTTGTGTTGTGTTTAGCTTTACTTTACCTTACTTTACAATTTCCCTGAAGTCTGAAATATATTGTTTATAAAAATATAAAATATATTTTCTTTTTTCTCTTCTTAGCGTTGGCAGTTCTAGGCATGTTGTCAATCGTTATGCCCCAGATTGAAAAAAGATTTAATTTTTCGAGTTTTGACATTGGAATGATAGCTGCAGCTAATGATGTCGCTGCTGTTGTGTTTGGATTGATTGTTTCTCATTATGGAAACTTTGGAAATAAAGTCAAGTGGATTGGTTTTGGAGGAATAATAACAGGTAATGTCTTGACTTGTGGTGTTATGAATTGCCGCGATATTGCTAAATATGCGGTGGA
>OZ036005.1:14631048-14633548 GCA_964035015.1 Corallium rubrum
TGTCTGTTTGTCTGTTTGTTTGTCTGTTTGTCTGTTTGTCTGTTTGTCTGTCTGTCTGTTTGTCTGTTTGTCTGTTTGTCTGTCTGTCTGTCTGTCTGTTTGTCTGTTTGTCTGTTTGTCTGTTTGTCTGCTGGTCTGTTTGTCTGTTCATCTATTTGTCTGCTGGTCTGTTTGTATGTTAGTCAATAACTTGTTGTTTTTTTAATTTTTTACAGGACTGGTGTTGGTAAAACGTATAATTTTACAGAATATGCCGCCATTCCAGGAGTTGAGCTGGGATCAACATGCAATCAGAATTGTAGTTGCCATCTTGGTATCGCTTTACCAGTATGTGGTTCGGATGGAAATTCATACTTAAGCCCTTGCTATGCTGGTTGCGGTGGAGTCAAGTCGATGACGGTAAATTATTATAACATTTCTTACTTGAAGTGCCTATGAAAAGAAAATTAAGTTTGTCCTATTTGAAAGAACACTTAAAATGGTAGAATAACATCTTTTGCAGTTTTTCATTTCCTTGCTTCATTGTTGAGATATTTCAGTTTGTTTGATATGCAAATTAAACATCTGACGTCACATGTGCATAATGAGTTATCGGAGGTTATATATCTTAGGTATTATTAAACCAAATTAATTCGAAGGAAGCATGTGGGTGTGTTTCTGCCACAACATCAAACATGTAGATTTTTAAGCGATTATATTTGATAATAGCAAAGATGTAGAACCTTCTCCAATAACTCATTATGTACGTGTGACGTCAAGATGTTGAATTTGCATATCAAATAAACTGAAATATTTCAACAACGAAGCAAGGAAATGAAAATCTGCAAAAGATGTTACTCTGCCATTTTAAGTGTTCTTTCAAATAAGACAAACATTATTTTCCCTTCATTAGTAAATGGTTTAAACCTAGGAGTATCAGTAGATGTTTATTGAAGTTGATTATCTAGGTTAGTGTAGTCTTGAGAAAGACTGTTGGTGCCAGTGACTGACGTTATAAAGTAAATGGATTAAACCTAGGAATTCAGTAGATGTTTGTTGACGTTGATCGTCTAGGTTAGTGTAAATCTTGAGAAGCACTGTTGGTGGTAGTGGCTGACTTTATAAAGCAAATGATTTGAAGCTAGGAGTATCAGTGGATGTTTATTGAGTTTGTTATGTAACCTTCACTTACCATCTGAGTTCTTGTAGCTCAATGGTTAGAGTGTCTTACTGGTCATCAGAAGGTTACAGGTTGTACACATATGTAACCTTCGCTCACCATCTGAGTTCTTGTAGCTCAGTGGTTAGAGTGCATGTCTCACTGGTCATCATCAGGTTACAGGTTGTACACATATGTAACCTTCACTCATCATCTGAGTCCTAGTAGCTCTGTGGGCGAAGTGTCTCACTTGTCATCAGAAGGTTACAGGTTTAATTTAAATTGTGCTTTTTCAGACATTTGCTAACTGTTCTTGCATTGGTTCTAATGATGGTTTTGGGGGCACAGCAGAAATTGGTTTTTGCGATCAGAAGTGCAAAAACTGGATGTTGTTCCTGATCTTAATGAGTGCTGTAGCTCTGGTAGTTTTCTTGCAGTTGTCTCCGAGTAAAGTTGTTCTTATCAGGTATGGCATCTCTTTAAGATCTACAGTTAATATAAGAGTGAGGTGGAGTGGAGTAGAGTGGAGAAGAGTCGAAGGGACTAGAAGGGAGCGAAAGGGACCGGTAGAGAGCGGAAGGGAGAGGTAGAAAGTGGAAGGGAGGGCAAGGGCGCGGTAGGTAGCGGAAGGGAGCGGAAGGGATCGGAAGGGAGCGGAAGGGAGCGGAAGGGAGCGGAAGGGAGCGGAAGGGAGCGGAAGGGAGCGGAAGGGAGCGGAAGGGAGCGGAAGGGAGCAGTAGGGAGCGGTAGAGAGTGGAAGGGAGCGGAACGGAGCGGAACGGAGTGGTAGAGAGCGGAAAGCTGTAGTAGGCAGCAGAAGGGAGCGGAAGGGAGCATTAGGGAGAGGTAGGAAGCGGTAGAGAGCGGAACGGAACGGAGCGGAACGGAGCGGAACGGAGCGGAACGGAGCGGAACGGAGCGGAACGGAGCGGAACGGAGCGGAACGGAGCGGAACGGATCGGAACGGAGTAAGTGATGTCCTAATACGGTGGATTGCAGCCTTTTTAACAAACCGCAAACAACGTGTAAAGGTAGATGGAGTCTTTTCTGAGTGGAAATATCCAAAAGGAGGAATACCGCAAGGCACAAAATTAGGCCCGTTATTGTTTGTAATAATGGTTAATGACTTGGTTAAAAATTGGCCAGGAAGGGCAAAGTTTGTCGACGATTTAGCCGTAGTAGAAACAATCCCGCGGAACTCAATAAGCGTGATGGATTTGGTAGCAAGAGAAATTCAACAGTATTGCATAGATCATAAAATGAAGTTAAACCCCAAGAAATGTAAGGAGATGTTTGTAAATTTTATGACAAACCCGAATATATTAAGTAGGGATATAGTCGTTAATGGCACCCAAATAGAAT
>OZ036005.1:14638548-14703548 GCA_964035015.1 Corallium rubrum
CTCATCTCTCTGTTAGCTCGTGGTGTTGTCCTCTGTATCACTTGATCTTGATGACGACGGACTTCGCGTTGATCATCCAACTGTACCGTATAAGATACCGGTCCAGTTTGTGTATTAATTACACCAGGACACCATCTTTGTTGCTTTCCAAATTCTCTAGCATACACAGGGTCGCCTGGTTGTAGATTTCGGTCCACCACATGCTGGTCATGTAATTCCTTCTGCTTCCTCTGTTCGTTCTGTACTCTTCCTCTTATGTCCGGATATAGCAAGTCCAAGCGAGATCTTGGTTTCCTGCCCATAAGCATTTCAGCTGGCGCTATCCCTGTTGTTGAATGTGGCGTAATCCGGTATTTGAAAAGAAACCGAGATATTCTGGTTTCTAAACTTTCTTCATTTGACATCTTCTTCATCCCCTCTTTAAAGGTTTGGACAGCCCTCTCCGCCAGTCCGTTAGATGCGGGGTGGTATGGAGCAGTCCTTCTGTGGTGAATTCCATTTTTCATCAGGAAATCCTCGAACTCTTCACTGCAAAAATTACTGCCGTTGTCACTGACGATTGTTGTTGGGAGGCCATGGATTGCGAATGTTGATCGAAGTTTTTCAATCGTTGCTCTTGATGTTGCTACACTCGTAGGATGAACTTCGAGCCACTTTGAGTGAGCATCTACCATAATGAGGAACATTTTCCCCAAAAATGGACCCGCGTAATCGATATGAATTCTTTCCCATGGTCGACTTGGCCATTCCCACGGGTGTAGTGGTGCCTCTGGAGGCTTCTTTCTATTCACCTGGCAGTGGTTGCAATTTCTTACTTATTTTCCAGAGCGCTATCCATGTTTGGCCACCATACGTAGCTCCTTGCTAGGCTTTTCATCTTGCAAATTCCAGGGTGGGTTTCATGTAATTCTTCAACGACTTGACTCCTTCCCTGTGGAGGGACAACCACTCTGTTTCCCCAGAGGATGCAATCATCTTGAACGCTTAACTCTTCTCGTCTTTGGAAATATGGTTGGATATCAGCATCTGGACACTTGTTAGGCCATCCATGCTTTATGAATTTTAAAACTCTGGCAAGTTGAGGAGTTTTCCTTGTCCAGTTCTTTACTTGTTCTGCTGTTATTGGTGTGGTCTCGAGTAGCTCCATCAGTAAAATTGTTTCTCCAGGGACTGGCGTTGACACAGGAGTGTCTGGCAAAGGTAATCGACTGAGAGCATCAGCATTTGCATTTTGACTTCCTACTTTGTACTGGATGGTGTAGTCGTATGCGGACAAAATTAGTGCCCATCGCTGAATTCGAGCTGCTGCCATTGGTGGTGTCGTCTTGTCTGGATGGAATACCCGTTCAAGAGGCTTGTGATCTGTCAGTATGGTAAAATGTCGACCATACACATATTGGTGGAATTTCTTGACACCAAATACTATGGCTAATGCCTCCTTGTCTAATTGAGAATAGTTTTTTTCAGCAGGAGACAGTGATCTTGAGGCAAATGCAATTGGTTGTTCTGTGTTGTCTTTCATACAATGGGACAAAACAGCTCCCAAACCATATGGTGATGCATCACAAGCAAGTATTAAATCCTTCTCTGGATCATAATGGACTAACAAGTGGGATGATTTCAATAACTCTTTGGATTTTGTAAATGCTTCTTGATGTTTTTCATTCCACTGCCAGCTTTTCCCTTTTTCCAAGAGGCTGTGTAATGGTGCAAGAATTGTTGACAAATTTGGCAAATACTTTTGATAATAGTTAATCATTCCCAGATATGATCGAACTTCTGACACATTTCTCGGAGCTGGTGCTTCAGTGATGGCTCTGACTTTCTCTGGTACTGGTTGTACTCCTTGGCTGTTTATCTTCTGGCCCAAATACACCACTTCTTCTACCATAAAAGAGCATTTCTTTTTCTTTAGGCGTAGCCCTGCCTCTGACAACCTTTTTAGAACCTCTTCTAAATTAGCTAAGTGTTCCTCATCATTGGAACCGGAAACTAGAATATCATCCACTCGCACCACCACAAACGGAATCCCTTGTAGTAGGTTTTCCATAGTTCGCTGAAAAATCCCAGGTGCAGAGGAGACTCCATATGGCAACCGGTTATACTGAAAAAGACCTTTGTGTGTATTGATTGTAGTATACTTTTTTGATTCATCTTCCAATGGGATCTGCTGATAAGCTTGACTCATGTCAAGTTTGGTAAAGTTTTCTCCACCATTCAAGGTGGCAAAAAGGTCTTCTGCCTTTGGAATGGGATAGTTGTCTAACTTTGCTGCTTGATTGACTGTTACTTTATAGTCCCCACAAATTCTTATTGATTTATCTTCTTTTACAATTGGTACAATTGGTGCTGCCCAATCTGCAAACTGAACTGGCTCCACTGTCCCTTCCTCTTGCAATCTTTCCAACTCTTTCTCTACTTTCTCTCTCAATGAATAGGGGACCGATCTTGCTTTACAATATTTAGGCTCTGCATCTTCAGGAACATGTATCTTGGCTTTGGGACCCGTAAATGTTCCTAATCCATCTTGGAAAACTTCCTCATACTTCTGAAGTAACTCTTTGACTCTGGTGGTAATTGTATTCCCCTTTTTTAACTGGAATAAATTTCTCCAATTTAATGTGATCTTTTGTAGCCAATTTCTACCAATTAAGTTAGGGCCCTTCCCTTGGATGACTAGTAAAGGCAGTACCATTTCTTGGCTTTCATACTTTACTGGGGTTTCAACCAGACCCACCACTTTAACTTGCTCGCCTGTATAAGTGTTCAGTCTTACCTTTGATTCTTTTAGCTCAAGGTTTGGACGCTTCTTCTTCAGTGTTTTGTACGTATCCTCGCTTATTACACTCATGGCAGCACCTGTATCTACTTCCATCCTCAGGCTTTCTTCACTCACCAGGACATCAACAACATATGGCTGCTCGGTTCTTTGTTCTCCTAGACTGTAAAGGCCATACATGTAGTTATCATTTTCCTCTTCTTGCTCTTCCCTCACGTTCAGGTAATGGCTGCTTGTCTCCGACTTTGGTGTATCTTCTCTTCGTTGAGTTCTCCCATTTCCCTTTGGTGTACTTCGACATTTTCTCGCTATGTGCCCCTTCTTGTGGCAAAGAAAACACTCGGCGTCACGAAATTTGCATTGTTGTGGATCGTGTTTTCCGCCGCATCTTCCACAGTCGGTCGCCTTTGTCCTTGATCCTCGTTGGTTTTCTTGTCGTTGGTCATCTACTCGGTTTACTAATGCTGGAGGCTGTTGTGCATCACTGCCACTGGTCATCTGATGTGTTAAATCCCTTGCGTTCTTTACAGCAGTCTCCATTGACGTAGCTATTTTCATCGCTTTCTTGAAGTCAAGAGCAGTTTCTGCCAACAACCGACGCTGAATTTGTTCGTCGTTTATTCCACACACTAGCCGATCACGTAACATCTCTTCTAAGGTATTGTGAAAATCACAATGTTCTGAAAGGTTTCGCAATTCAGCAACGTACGAAGCAATCGACTCACCAGGTTTCCTGAATCGAGTGTTAAACTTGAATCGTTGTACTATTGCCGAAGGCTTCGGGTTTTGATGTTTCTGAACAAGTTCCACTAACTCTTTGAACGTCTTCTGTGACGGCTTTTCTGGCGTCGTTAGGTTTCGAATTAACTTGTACGTCTTGCTCCCACAAACGCTCAATAAGATTGCTCGTTGTTTATCCGCACTCTCCACGCCATTTGCTTCGAAATAATATTCCAACCGCTCGATGTACTGACTCCACTCCTCTTGTGAATCATATTCTTCTAGTTTCCCATGGTTTGCCATTTTACCTCGTCGCCAAATGTAGTATATTGATATCACATACACAAGACTAATAATATAAACATGTATTCCAATCGTTCAACTGTAGTTCCTAATAACACGCCATTGCTCTAACTCGTGGTCTATCCTACCGGAAGTAAGACTCCTCGATATAACATTACTTTCACTGGGTTTTTTCTTTTCACTTTCAAGAGGTTTCTTTCACACGGCTTTTTCTCAAAGAATTTCTTTGAGCTAAAGTAAGAACTTTAAAAAGTTGTGCGAATACTGAAAATGTGAAACATGGCGGGTAATACATTATAAACCTTGAAGACATCGTACTTCTGCAAGCATATACTGATGACATTATAGACGACGAAGAGCTTCTTATCGCCCTAGAGTTAAGAAAATTAGAGCGACCAGATCCCATATTTGCTTTGCATCATCCCATCAAACTGACTACCGAAATCCGGTCTACTTCGGAAGTGTTGATTACCGAAATCCCATACGCCGTCGTTAAATGATCTACTGCGTATGATTAAAACCGTATTTAGTATTGGTATTCATATTGGAAATCGAACTTAACCTCGCTAATGTGACCTTCAGCTCCCAGCTTGACCTGCATGTAGCTCAATTGATAGAACATCGCGGATTCGAATCTCACCCGAGCCAAGTGGGGTTTTCTCTGAATTCTGGATTGAATTTTTTGAATTTGAATTTAATCTCTTTATCACCAAAATAGTGGTAACAGGTGGCTGAACAGAGCAATAGCTCCAATTGATATCAGCTACCAGTAACTAACTATATACATGGTAATATTTACAAATATAACTAAATCTATATAAATAGCAGTTATGTACAAATTTGAAATAAATAATAATTTAAAAAGTTAATATAAATTTAAAAGTCATTAATTTTTAGTCTAGATAAATAAATACTCCCCAGAACAGTTTTAAAAAGACCAAGTTTTCTCATTTCTTTTACAGTAGAAGGCAAACCATTCCAAGTGCGTACAGTTCTGGGAAAAAACGAACTCCCAAAATAATTAGTTTTGTGTTTAAATTCTAAAACGTTGTCCCGGCAAGATTCTCTCAAATTATAGCGAGATAACGGCTTTGGTTGAACATAATCTTCAAAATTGAGATTATACATTCTGTTTTTATATTTAAAAATGAACACTAGATCCTTTATTTCCAGACGATACTCAAGAGGGAGAAGATCAAGCAGAAGTAATCTGTTTTTATAATTGGTGTCCTTTGGATAGTTCAAAATAACTAATATATGTAAATAACTAATATATGTAATATATATGTAATATATGTAAATAACTAAAATAACACTAATGAGGTGTTACTCCGAGTGACGAACCATACTCGTTCGGTATTACTTCGAACCATACTTATTCTTTATTCTCCACCCGAGTTCACTGTCCCACTCAAGTATCTTTCAGAGTTCATACAGTTTTTAACTCACTAATTCCTTTCCAAAGGTTTCTCCAGAGGTAAATAGAATTGTCTGGCGTTAGCCCGAATAAGGTGCAAAAAAGCAATTCGAGGAATTGGCGTTGGCTCTGGTAGTTTGGCAATTTTTAAGTCGACTAATATAGTGTAGAACAAGTGCTTTTACAAACTGAAACTCGACCAATATACGGGTAAAAACTAACACAGTGTCAAACTGATCTAACTGTTTTATTATCGTGCAGTAGATAAGAAACTGATGTTTTGGACAAAAATTTCGACATTTGTACAGGTGCAATTTAACAATTCATTAACCAGTGTTACATGTTCGGCATGGCATAGAGGTTTGTTTTATACAAGCATATAAGAAGCTACAGGCATATATTTCCATGTGATTTTGGCGGAGAAAGTAGAGCTGGAGGTAGAGGTGGAGCTGGTGGTGGAGATGTTGGTGGTGGTGGTGGTGGCGGTGGTGGTGGTGATATCTGTGTAGCATACGAATAAGGAGGAGGTGGAGGAGGAGGAGGTACCACCGCTTGCTTTAGGCGTTTTCCAGATCGCCTGACTAGTGATTGAGCTCTGTCACGAGCTTTAGCACGTTGCTTTGGTCGTCCCAAAACTTTGGTAACAATTTGTGGCGAAGGGCCAAATTGTGTTGAGGGAGCAATTGTAGTGTCCTGATTCTTTGACATTATTGCAAACGGTAGTTCCCGTAGCGATTGACGATCTATGGAAGCGTTCTCGACCGTCTCATCTTGTGATGGGTCACAACGTAGCATTCTCTTTTGGGATTTATTCTCATAGATGGAAGCAGTTGAGCTCTTTTGGTCACCTTTACAAAAAGCTTTCCATGTTCTTTTTGTTGTCGATGCGTGAAGACCCGGCTGGCGGAATTTCGTAGGATTATTAAACACGCTTTCCGGTGTCATGTTTTCTGAGACGTCGTAGACGTCTACTTCATCTGACTTTGGTTTCAGAAGATCCACAAATACTTCTAGAACATTCAAAACGTTTTCAGCTGGTAATAAAGATATGTTAAGTTCTTGTAATTCTTTGGCCAATGTTTCTAAGTAATCGTCGGACAGATTCTTGTGATTCTTCTGAACGACGTTGAAACTCGCCACCATATTCATGAGTGTTTCGCGAATGCGGTCATTAACATGCTTCTTCTCCCTTTCTCCATTCACAGCGGCTACCATCTGACGAAGTTGGGAAATCATGCTTCTGAAGTCACCATAATCAACTTCTACCACCTCCGACTTCAAACGTTTTCGTTTCAGTCTTGGATCACGTAACACACTTGAAACATGACTGGGAGAATCTTGTGGAGCTTTACAAGCCGTAGGTGTTGAAGATAATTGGTTAATTAGTGTTTCGGTGTTAGATCGGTTGTGACATAAGCCCGATTGATCGTCTTGGCGAGACATTTCGGCAAGACTTTTTTCAAAAACTGCGCAGTAATCCCAGGAACAGAAAGAATTTACCAAGTTTGAAATAAACGCCGGACTAGGTGCTGCTGAAAACAGTTGCTTGTTGCAACATTCGTTGGGTAACAATGATGCAAAGTCGCTGCAGTATTTCGCAGTATCGTTCGTAGCTAACTCTGGTGTGAAGGGAAACTCGCTTGTGAAACTCAGTGTATCGTAATTACAGTTACAGTTACGCATCGTAGCACAGGCTCTATTCGCCGTAGGATTAATTACGTCACAGACTGTTTCTAAATTCATCATAAAGTTTCTTTCAGCCATGCTCATGGTAGTACCGCTATCATTAGGAATCAAAGTTTGAATTTCGGTTTGATTTTCCATTGGAACGGTTTCAAGTTTGACAAGATCAGAACTTTTCTGGTTGATAATATGCTTCTGAGTGTCTCGTACCTCTTTGCATTCCGAAAGGGGATTATGACATACCAACTCGTTAACTGGTATCCTTGTTTCTTTATCTTTACGAGGTTTGGTATAAATTTCTGTTTCCGCTGATTTAAAAGTTGCATTAATGAAGTTGTCATCAGGTTGCGCTGGAGGCATGTCTTTGGTTTCAATATCGTTGTGGAAGTTGTGTAACTCGGTTTCATTGCATGTATCCTCGCAGGGAATTTGGTAGGAATTTTCGTTTTCGAAATTAACTGTTGGTTCAGGAACTTGCGTTTCTTCTTCTTCAGGCTGAGTTTTTTCGTCCAACGATGCCTCGGTAACCATGTCTTCTCTTGCCGTATCTGTTCCGAACCTTTTTGTTGGTGAGACAGGGTGAAGTATGTCGTGATTTTTCTGCTCTTTTGCGACTTTTTCTTGACGACTGTAGTTTCTTGACCTCTCTTGATCACATGAAAAGTCAAATCCACGATGTTTCAACTCTAGAGCGTCCTTGTCCTCTTCTTCGGTTTCTGGTTGCTGTCTATCAGTAATAGTGGTATTCTCCGAGTACTGGTTTATACTCTCGGTGGAATAGCTTAAACCATGCAAAGTTTGTAGAAGAGATTTTGATCTATTGTCGTTGACCAATATCCCATATAATCTCCAAGGTAGCACAGATTTACAAAAGCCTAATTGAAAGATTTCGTCCATTATTTTTAATATTGTCTTAATTATTTTAATTTTTATGAAGTTTGTGCAAATTGGTAATGTTAATGATTACATATAGATAGAGTTGCTGAGACATCACTTGCGTATAGGTTATTGGTAAGATGTCATTGTACTAAAAATTAGAGGAGACCCAGCCACTGCATACCTCAGTCAGCGGATTATTAGTATTGACTTTTTTAATAAGTATAGAATACGTAATTTTCGCCTTTGCATCATTTTCTTTTGAATTCGCTTCAATTTCGTTTATTGTCTTAGCTTTTGTATACTTTAAAAATAATTCAAAAGGCTGAAAATGGCGTCAAAGGGGGAAAATGACGCACTCAGAACTTGTTAAAAGGGTCTATAGGTTAGTTACCGAGACGGTGGTGGCTAAGCTAATTAATTATTTGAAAGTTTGCATGATGACAAATAGTAATACAAGTGAGAATTTGTGGTAACACCACATTCATTATTTTTTGGTGAGTTTTCGACCTGTTGACTTGGGCCTTCATCAGAGCAAATGCCAACATGACGTTGGCATAACTAGCTTAGTTATAGTTAATGCCAACATGATTTAATGCCAACGTGATGTTGGCATTAACTATAACTAATAGGCTAGTTTTTGTTTTATAGTAATATAGCACTATTGCACTAGAATCGCAAGGTCGTCGGTTCAATTCCTGCCGGAGGGCCTGTGTAGTTGCATTTTTCGCAACTGCTCCCGGTTTGGTCTTAAAATGTATATATTCTACACTCGAATTTTCCTTCACCCTAAACCTTAGAATATATATATATATATATATATATATATATATATATATATATATATATATATATATATATATATATATATATATATATATATATATATATATATATATATATATATATATATATATATATATATATATATATATATATATATATATATATATATATGTATATATATATATATATATATGTATATATATGTATATATATGTATATATATGTATATATATATATATATATATATATATATATATATATATATATATATATATACAGTGTGTATAAAAAACCCCGGAACCCTTGGAAAATGAATTAGTATTCTTTTTAAACGACCTATTGTAGTAATTGAAATGTACAATACATACTCGTTGCTCTGTGGTATATAAGTTGAACAATTTTTAATCAGGTCAAGTCAAGTCAATTTTATTTGCCACAAGCATTACATAATTGTTATTAAAATATAAAATATAGTGGCGAGGGGACTTCTAGAAACCATCAGGCTTATGAATTGAAGTGACCTCGTGTATTTACTATTCTAGATTACTCATTGATCATGTCATGTGCGGCTATACAATTCAGTTAAGAAGGAATTCCATCATTTTTTTCTTAAAAGTAAATAAATTCTCCGAAGTTCTTATATTGGAGGATAATGAATTCCAAATTTTTGGACACGACATAGTATGGTGAACTTTTTCAAATTGGTACGGCAAGTGTGAGGACGATAATTATTTGCTGATCTAGTATTATACTATAACTATGTATCTGATTGCTGCATAGAAATAAATTATGAAATATTGATGGTAAAATTTTCTTATGATAGCAGTACATGAATCGGGCGATATACAGTGAATTTACTTGAAAAATATCTAATATGCCTAATTTCGCAAACAAGGGTGCTGTGTGGGCACGGAAGTCAGAATTTGTTATAGCATGGACAGCACGTTTTTGTAGGTAATATATTCTATTTAAATTTGTTACATAGGTGGACGACCATACTGTGTCGCAGTATGTAATGAATGGATAGATCAAAGTATAGTAGCTACAATGATAATTTTGTTTTACTTGATAAGTAAAAACGCGATTTGTATATTATTCCAACAGATTTTGATATTTTCTTAGAAATATGATTAATATGATCTTTCCAGGTAAGGTGCTGGTCAATATGCACCCATAAAAATTTGGTAGAGTTTACTTGGTGTAATACCTCGTTATCATAAGAAAGCGAAAAACTCTGATTAATCTTTTTCTTATTAGATTTGAAAATTATATACTTAGTTTTTTTAACGTTAACTGAAAGCTTGTTACTTTTCAACCATAGTTCGAAGTTATGTAATTCATCATTCATTACAGACTGCAAATAGTTTGGATCAGAATGTGAGTAAAATGAACTAGTATCATCTGCGAAGATCAAGGACTGTCAGATTCGAAGCATTAGAAATATCATTGATATATAATATAAAAAATAAAGGCCCTAAAATGGAGCCACGAGGAACTCCACATTTCATAATTTGGTATGATGAAAATGATTGTTTGAATTGTACAAATTGTTTTCGGCAGAGAAAATAGCTTCTTATCCACTGTAAATGTTTCTTTGCAGTTATGCTCCTTCATATGATTAGACGTTGTCTTAATTCCCCAGGTGTATAAAACCGTGTTTGTTACGCATCCATGGCTTCAGAGAAGTATTTAGGGCATTCAAACTACTACAATAGGTTGTTTGAAAAGAAGAAAAGAATACTAATTCATTTTGTAAGGGTTCCAGGGTTTTTTATACGCAATATATATATATACATCATATACATACACGCAAATGGATATCCCGCTTTGCGAACCACACGAACACGAGGGGATAAAATGCTTGTTTTCACTCGTACAATGAAATTATATACTCACCCAAATGTACTGCTAGTTCGCTGGATGGAAGCAAATAAATTCTCGTCGATACATCACACGGAACAACGCCAAACTTGAGAATGAAAGAAACAAAATGTTTAAAAAACCGGTTGATCATATAGTATGTAGACTGTATGCTTCACTTTGTTTACAATTTGCAACTTTGCAAATGATTACTTACAATTGTAAAATGAAATTGAAATTTTATTTACTTGATGTGTAAAGTACGTGAGGTAGCCAAACACAGCAATACTTTACGTTTTAAGGTGGCTCCATACAGTTTCTTGAAAAATGGAAAATACAAGTTTGAGAGTCCAAAACACGTGATTAAACAGATTGGAAAGAGATTAAAACTAAATGTTATGCAAAGTTAAACAGTCGGACAATAAAAAACGGTTACCAAATAAATAGCAACAGTTGTTGCTATTGCAACAATGACATTTTAAAATGGCTGCCAATTGCCCTTCAAACTAATTTAATTCGAGAAAAACTTTGGTGACCCCCAATTTTTTTTTCATTAAAACTTTCCTGGAAGTATGAGTAATCAATAGGCCGATTTTAAAAAATTCTGTAGAACGAAATTTTTTAAAAATTAACAAACATGATTTTCCCGAAAAAGAAAGTATTCCTTCTACAGAATTTTTTTTAAATCGGCCTATTGATTACTCATACTACAAGTAAAGTTTTAATGAAAAAAAATTGGGGGTCACCAAAGTTTTTTTCGAATTAAATTAGTATGAAGGGTAACTGGCAGCCATTTTGAAACGTCATTGTTGCCATAGCAACAACTGTTGCTATTTATTTGGTAACAGTTTTTGATTGTCAGACTGTTTATTTATGCATAACATTTAGTTTTATTATTTTGTGAAATTGTTTATGCACTTTTTTTGGACTCTCAAACTTGTATTTTACATTTTCAAGAAACTGTGTGGAGCCACCTTAACCCCTATTGTTTCTTAGGCGCGCATGTAGACGCATCGTTGGTATATTACTCTGGCTAACGCCAGACGATTTTACTCATCAACGGGTCACCCCTGATAGCCAAGGGGTTAAAGTGCTACTACGACGAAATTTCATATTTACTTTTCTGCACAGAATAGATTTGTTGAGGTCTAAAATTAGCATTGGTGTAAAAAATACTCTAATAGAACTCTCCAGAAATATTTTGTTAAGCTCCGAAAATCGCTTAAACGTCGGTCGCCATTACTCAAACATGTTCCAGGGGAGTCCGCGATCTCTCAGCAGTACTGCCTACTCTAAACGTGTAATCCTGCTTAAATGACGTTTACTTGTATATTCTTGGATTCTAATCTTATAGTCATAATGGAAGATGTTTCGATAAATGCGACCTCTAAATTGAGTTATGTACCTGAAAATTAGGCATGGAGACTTTAGTATTGAGAATTTGACGCCATTTTCTCTGGCTGTGACAATGGGACTCAGGAATATGGTAAAATAAGGGGGGGGGGAATCTCGAAATATAAAGAAAAAATAAAACGTCTTCCTGACCTCGCAATAAAAAATGATTTGAGGAGATAAGTAAAAACCGCATAAACGTTTCGAAAATGTGAAAACATCGAATCCGAAATTTTGATTGTAGCAGCAATTTAAAGTGCCTATGTAAGTCTGTCTTATTTCAAACTATAACACGTAAAATGACAGAGTAACTTTTTTTGCAGTTTTTCGTCTCCTTGCTTCGTTGTTGAAATATTTTCGTTTGTGTGTAATGCAAATTTAACATCTTGACGTCACATTTCTATAATGAGTTATCGAAGAAAGCGTGTGAATATCTTTCTCCCACAACATCAAACATGTAGATTTTTAAGGGATTATATTTGCTAATAGCAAAGAAATAGATGTTAGGCTATCATTTTAAGTGTTCTTTCAAATAAAGCAGACTTAATTTTTGTTATATAGAACGACCTGCGGACCTGTTTTTACATGTTTCAAAGTACTGTTGGTACTTACGCTATAGACTTTTCTCGCTAAGCCTCTGGCCAGTTTCTGGATGTTTCTTGCTGATCTAACTTCAACAGGTTCAATCACAAACGCGTCAAATGAAAGATGTCTAAAAAATACTACAAAACAAATAGTTTTTATTAAGTTGGCT
Organism: Corallium rubrum; assembly: GCA_964035015.1. Taxonomy (NCBI): domain Eukaryota; kingdom Metazoa; phylum Cnidaria; class Anthozoa; order Scleralcyonacea; family Coralliidae; genus Corallium; species Corallium rubrum. The sequence continues at coordinate 14,651,119 of OZ036005.1, forward strand.
TTATCCAGTTTGTTCATACACCATAAATACAAAATTCAGACCCAAAACATGTTCTGGATGTTAAGTTTTGTAGTACGTTTTGGTTTTAGTCTTAATGTTTTCGAAAACTGTCCATCAAGTGAATAAAATATTGAACATAAATTAGGTGCATCAAAATCTGTAACACATAAGTCAAAATACCAGAATAAAAGTCGTTTTGAACAGCATTTATTGGAGTTTTTTAATGTGTGTAGAGGTTTGGTTCTATACATCGTTTTAAAATTATTCACAGATAAAGTCTGTGTGGTTTGTCAATACAGCATCCACGAATAAACAGAATCACAATACTGTTAGAATAAAAACAGTTATTAAACATCTATACTGCTTTTTGACCAATCACATTTAATTTTTTTGGTATTTAAAGCACGTATGAAACGCAAATTCAAGTATGTCTTATTTGAAAGAAGTATTTGAGTATTATCTTTTGCATTTTTTTCGTTTCCTTGCTTCGTTGTTGTTCGATATACAATATCACTTGAAAATCTACGTGTTTGGTGTTGTTGGAGAAACACGTCTACACGTTTCTTTCGAATTAATTTGGTTTGATAATAATAATAACCTCTGATAAGTTATTTCAGATAAGATAAAGATGCTATTCTGTCATTTTAAGTGTTCCGCTTCAAATATATATAACAGACATAGCCTAAGTTTCATAGGCACTTGAATTTAATTCGCTGTGGTGTATTTCATAGCACCATAGTCAATTGAAATATACATGGTCATGGAAGCCCGGAAGGGACTAACCATCGAACTACGATTTATGTTAAGGGGAACCTTAACGCAACGTTAATATTATCAAACCGAAAATATATCACGTTATCATATTATCACGTTCACATTTTGAACGAGCTTGCCAAAGCTCCTTGGCGACACGTTATTAAATAAATTATTATTATTATTATTATTATTATTATTATAATTATTACTACTATTATTATTATTATTACTTTATTATTATTATTAATAATATTAAACCCAAACGTTGCTAGTGGATGACTGCTTCATTACACTGAAAATACAATTCGTTCAGTAGCCGTGAAAGTGTACAAATTATATATATATATATATATATATATATATATATATATATATATATATATATATATATATATATATATATATTCTAGGGGATTTTTGGTGAAGGAAAATTCGAGTGCAGAATACATCCAATATTACTTCTAATATACCCAATTCTCTCCTGGCATTACCACCTTAATATATACAGAACTCACGATCAAGCTCTCGGCAACGGCCTCCGTGGCTCAGTGGTCAGAGCATTGCACTAGAATCTCAAGGTCGTGGGTTCCATTCCTGCCGGAAGGCCCGTGTAGTTGCATTTTTCGCAACTGGTCACGGTTTGGTCTTACACTGTATGTATTCTGCACTCGAATTTTCCTTCACCAAAAATCCCCTAGAACATCTATTATCGAGTGAAATGCCCAATATTACTTCTAATATACCCAATTTTCTCCTGGCATTACCACCTTAATATATACAGAACTCACGATCAAGCTCTCGGCAACGGCCTCCGTGGCTCAGTGGTCAGAGCATTGCACTAGAATCGCAAGGTCGTGGGTTCCATTCCTGCCGGAAGGCCCGGTTTGGTCTTACACTGTATGTATTCTGCACTCGAATTTTCCTTCACCAAAAATCCCCTAGAACATCTATTATCGAGTGAAATGCCCAATATTACTTCTTATATATATATATATATATCTTTTGACTATTGATAGCACTAACCTGTTAGATTCCAAGCATCAACAATGTCGCCAGGAAGAAATTGCATCACTTTATCAAATCTCGTTTTCCTTGTTACATTCATAAGAAGATTTCTACGGCAATTGAAAATGTTGAAATAGAAAAGTTGATGTGAGAGAACATTTAGTTTAGCTTAAGTAAGTAATTAATAAGTAAGTAACTTAGCTAATAAGTGTTTAAGGTGAAAAACTTGTTAGCATTTTTTTGTTTTAGTGAACAGAAGAACATGAAGTATCCAGCAAAAAGTTAAGGGGACTCCGACATATAGTCTTTGCGTTATATGAACTGTCAAAGTTTTCCATGGCTATATATATATATATATATATATATATATATATATATATTTTCGCTTACCTCAAAAGTCTGCAACAATCTGCCTGAAGATTCTTTTTTAGATGAAACAGCCTGTTGCAGACTTTTGAGGTAAGAGAAAATCTATATTTGCTCTAACTATATGTTATGGAGCACTCTTTGCGTTTCGTAGACCAAAACCCACACGTATATATATATATATATATATATATATATATATATATATATATATATATAATGCAATATCTTGTAACGTACACCAATGGACAACTATGCATAAGAACGATGGATTTTAATTAACATCAATGATCCATCTGCGTACCTCACAACTCATATATCAGATTTTATTGAAAGTTTCAGTGAATGCTCTTGCTATGCTCTTCTGCTCAATAAAGCGGAAAAAAAAAGGAAACACGTTCTTCACTTCATAAAGACTTGAAATATATGTTACAATGAATGAAGCAATAGATCAAACACGGGTTTAAGTGTTCAGTTCATCAGGGGTTTCAAATACGGGGTTAATTTTTTTACTTTTTTTCTAAAAAAAAATTCTATCAAACATTTCAATGTCGAAATGCCTATGAAGCGAAAATTAGAAATTTCTGATTTGAAAGAACATTTATAATGAAGTAACATTTTTCAAGTTTTTTGTGTCGTCGTTGAGATATTTTAGTTTGCTTGATATGCAAATTAAAAATCTTGACATTACACACTCTAAAAACTAGTGTGTAATTATACACACCTAAGGTGTGTACGAATACACATCTTTTGTAAAAAAGGTGTGTATAAATACACATCTTTTGCAATATTCATGACAAGGTGTGCATTTATACACACCTTTCATCCCAAAGGTGTGTATTTGTACACACCTTAGGTGTGTACGAATACACACCTTGGATTTATTCAATTACACACCTTTGCTCTGCACACCTTCTAGCTACAAAGATGTGTATTTATACACACCTTCTTGGCAAATACACGCCTTAGCTCATTACACGTCTTACAGTTATACACACCTTTTTGGCAAATACACACGGCCTTACAGCTATACACACCTTGGGCATTACACACCTTTGTTCTATACACACCTTATTTATATATTATATTTTATACTTATTCATGCGTCGGAATGTTATACATCTGTATTTGGCATTTTAAGACAAAATTTAAGGGATGCGTTTTGCTTGAAGACTACGGTCAGCTAGAAAAAAAAACTGCGGCGATTTGTAGTTTGTGACTTTGTTATCCTTGAACTCAAAGACTCGGCTTGCGATTGCAATCAACAATTTAAAAGCTCCATGCCATGAAAAAGCTCCATGCAAGCATTTACCATTTTATGTTTTCTTTTTGGATTTTAACATACCTCTAGAGATTCCTCAGTCGAAATTTTCGATTTGTCATATCCAGATCAGTACGTGGTCAATAAAAGCTTACATAAAGTTTCGCTAAAAGTGATAACCGGCCGGCCCCTTGCCCATCGTCAACCCCCACCCCACCCCCCCCAAAAAAATAATTGCTACTTAAATAACACACATGCGTTTTCATGCCTTCGAGTCTACTTCGCCTTGGTCTTGGAACTGCTAACATTGTTACTAAAGTCTTTGCCGTTTTATATACTTTGTATCTGGTTGTACGATGGACATTAAAACAATGTCAGCTCAGCAATTAAAGAGTTTTTTAAGCGGCCGAAAAGTTCCTAATTTGGGTTTGGTTTTCCCCGCAGAAGCAGCTCAGGAGTTATATGGTGAGTATTCATGTTTCAATAATTTGGTGTCGACATATTGCAGTGATCGCATGTTGCCATGTGGCTTATACCTTTTAGCAGTCTTTTATTTATCCCCGGGCCGGGCGGCGGGCCGAAGGCCCGGAGCCCGGTGAGGGTGCTAATCTCGACACGCGTGGAGTCCATTTTACACGCGTGTAGAAAAAGCGAAGGGAGACGAAATCTGTGAAATAGTTTATTTATTTGTTTGTTTGTATATATATATATGTTTGGTACGGTGTCACGCGGTAAGAATAGTTGGGCACTGGTGACTAGCGACGAAGAAAACTAATAAATTTGTCAGTATTTCGGCTTTCGTTCAACGAAATAGAGCCTGTTCTACTTAAATAATAAAAGAGAACAACGAAGAAAAGGATACAAACAGCCGGTTTAATATATCTTGAAGCGAAACCAGAGAACCTGAGGAAACCAGACGCCGTATGGTAAACAAAACTCGATCTGAATTGCATTGGTTGTGGTCACTCAGTGGTGAAATCATTTTACAGTTATAAACGGTAGGATTCTTGTTGTCTTAATAACCTAAACAATATACAGCTTCACGTTTTCGTGCTTACCCTTTGCTCGTCCAAACCATAAGTCAGCTTAACTAAAGCTAACATAAAACACTTCCTTTATAAGCTTATGTTTATGTTATTCATTGACTTTGCATGGGCTTTGGCGATTTTTTTTGCTGTATTTCCAAATTTTCGACTGAAACGTGGTCTGTTTAATACTTCTTTCTGGGATCCGATTCTACTGAATTGTTTTTATCTCAGACTCTATTATAAATGTAATTTTGAGCTATTAACTTTTGATTCTGCCTTTACAAAACATGTATACATAGCCACATAAGGGAAGCCATAAGCCATTTAAGTGCTTGCTAAAAATAATCCCTTTTGAATCCTATAAAAACAATATATTTTTTACAACCAGATCTAAATTTTGCTTTGATATGTTCAACTTTCAATAAATCAGTTAGTCATCCTATCCATAAATTCTATAATTATCTCGAGGATTATCATTTGCTTTAAAATCTGTTTGTTTTTATATTGGTTGTATATCAGGAGTGCTTATTTTAAATCAGGGTGGGTGGGTGGGGGGTGTTTCAAAAAATCATTTAATAAAAGTGGGCGAGGGGTTGTTGCATTCATGTATTTCTAGTATCTGATTTAATATGTCTCACTGTTGTTAATATTTTATTGTTATACTGTTTGGATTACTAACTATAATTTTTCTAATTACAGATCAAGGTATTGATGGGCCAAACTAATGTTTGCTAATGGCCGACATTGACGAATTCAAAGCTATCGTCCCGACGACAACACATCGCCTTCAACTAAAGCACATAATCTCTTCAGTAGAAACGGTAAACTCTATTATAATACTAAGTCTATCTTTATAAGTTTCATAAATAGTATTAAAGTAGCAGAAAAGTATTATGGTTGAAAGTGATGTGCTTGGGTCGTTTGCTTCATGTCTTGTAACCAAGATGGTGGCAAATAGTAAATTTGTTTATATGAGTTGTTGTTATTCCGCGTATTTACCTAAGTTCATCACAACCAGCCATATAACTTCAAGTATATTTAACTTCAATTATATAGTCAACAGGTAATAGAAAAGTAGTTTAAGTCTTTAGTTGGGCTATATTGCCAATGACAAAGCATTGGATTTTGGAATTGAAGTCTTATATAAGTGTTTGTAAAAGCAATTCAAAACAGCAAGGCTATGAATTTACTCTTAAAACTATAAATTTACTTTAAGGGTCGAGTAATGTCATTCCAGTTAGGGTAAATTCTATTAGCAAGCTCCTGGGGATGAGGCGAAAGGCTACATCGACCAAACAGATAATTAAGGAATATCCTTTCATGACCCAACCAGAACATGTAAGTAAATTGAATTTTATTTTGCAGTGTTTGTGGCACCATTTTAAACAAGAAAAACTATTCAAGATTTTTGCAATGGGTCACCAAGTCATTCTAACTGCCCTATTTAGCCCACTTTTATTATAATTTTACAACCCCTCTTCAATATTGCCCATTCTCCAATTCCCTACCCTTGCTGGGGGAAATTTACCCAGTAGAAGAATACTGCCATGCAGCTAATCCATTATTCAACTGCCTGCAAATTTTCTCTTGTTAACACATTAGCTGGCATACAATACAATACAATACAAAGATTTATTAGTATATCCCAAAAGGGATTTTCAATACTAATTTACAAGATAGAGTAGTAATACATCAATAAAATCTAAGCATATAAATCTAAAATATATATTAAATAGAGTTATATCAAAAAGTTACGTTAGTCTAAAAGTTTCATTACATGATATCATACAGTATATAAACGAGACCACAATTCTTTCCTGACAGAACGTTTAAAACTAACAACGTTAGAGCAGTTTTTTGTCTCTTCTCGTACATTATTCCATAATGATATGGCGTGATCAAAGAAGGACCTCTGTGCCGTCGTAGTTCTTTTAGTTGGAATACTAATATCATTCTTTCGTCTCGTATTATAATGGTGAATGGTAGAACGTTTTACTAGCTTCGACTGAAGGTAATTTGGGGCAAGTCCGTTTAGGCATTTGTAAACCATGGTGACATCTCTGAGCTGCAGCATTTCATTTATAGGTAACCATCCTAGATCTTTGATGGATTCAGAGATATGATCGTATTTCCTTTTACCTGTTAATATCCTTGCAGCGAAGTTCTGTAAAAGCTGGAGCTTATGGATATTTTGTTTGGACGTACTCGACCAAACAGTCGAGCAGTAAAATAGTTTGCTGAATACCAAACTGTTCAAAATAACAAGGAGAACTTCTTTGGTAAACAGATGGCTAACTCTACTGATTTGGCACAAATTGCCCAATAAAGATGACGACAGGTACTCTACATGCTCATTAAACGATAGATATCTGTCAAAGATAATTCCTAGGTCTTTGCACGATGGTAAAGGAGACAATTCTTTACCAAGGAAGGAGATGGTAAGGTCCCCCATTCGCCCTAATAACTGCCTTGTACCAAATACAATGAACTTGGTCTTGCCAGGGTTTATGAGCAAATGATTTGTGCAGCACCACTCTGCCACTCTGTGGAGATCGTGAGTTATATGACTAACTGCGTTTACTTTATCATTGATTGAAAACGATAGAAAGATCTTTGAGTCATCAACAAAGGACTCTGCCAAGCTGTTTTCGACGACTTCTGGTAAGTCGTTCATATAGAGGTTGAAAAGCATAGGTCCGAGTATCGAACCTTGAGGGACGCCGTGCGTTACTACAAGCGTTGTGGAAACCGTAGATCCTATTCGAGTGGTTTGCTCCCTATTTGTAAGGTAACTCTTGAACCAATTAAGTGCACTATGGGATGTTCCCAACATATGTAACTTCTTCAGCAGGGTAGAGTGGCATATACTGTCAAACGCCTTACTCAAATCAATGAGTACCATGGCTGTTACTTTCTTATCATCAATTGCATTAAAAAAGATGGTCTGCAACCAGTAAGCCAAGAGTCTCGGTGGAGTGGTACCTCTTATTACCACTTTGGTGTTTGGTGAGACAATTCTTCTCCGACAGAAAACATGTATACTGTCGTAGTGCAAGCGTCTCAATCACTTTGGACAGTACAGGGAGGAGCGAGATCGGTCTGTTATCATCAGGTACCTCATGATCACCTTCCTTTAAATGAGGTACAACCTCAGCCTTTTTCCATGCACACGGGAAAACTGACGAAGCAAAGGACTGGTTTATGATGCTGGTGATAATTGGCAATAAATGGGGCAGACAGTCCTTGATGACCGAGACGGACACTTTGTCATACCCTGGAGCTTTGTTGTTGGGCATTTCCATAATCACCTTTGTAACCTCTAAACAGGTCACAGGTCGAAATTCAAAAGGATCGCCGCAAGGGATATTGATAGTGCTACAACTGGGTGTCCTGTGAGCAGTATTTAGGCCATAAGTTTCCGCCAATTTTTCTGAAGCAATTGAAGCCTTTCCTCCCACTGAGATGAAGTACCGGTTAAATTCTTCCGCTAAAACCGACGTTTCTTTGGTATATTCCAGATTGTGGTGTAGTTTGGTTGGTAAGGCACCCCGTATCGTTTTCCATAATGACGCACTATTGTTCTTATTAGACAGAATCTGTTCATTGTAATGTTCCACTTCTGCATTCTTAAGGGAAAGTTTTACTTTGCACCTTTGTTGTTTGAAAACATTCCAGTCTCTAACAGAGCCAGTTTGACGGGCAATCTTATGTAAGTTGTTTCTGGTGACAATTAATTTTCTAATGTCATGATTGATGAAAGGAATTGATCTACGTTTAACTTTGGTTGTCCTAATAGGAGCATAATCTGTAAGACAAGCTTGAAAAAGATCATTAAAACCATCAACTTTCGCATCTAGAGAGTCTAGGAGGTCTATAGTGTTCCAGGGAATGCGTGAAATATCGGCCGAAAACTGAGCTGCATTATAATTCTTATAACTGCGAGTAGTAACATAGCATGTTCTAGATTTGGGCATTTTCAAGTCCAGTACAGCATAGACCAGGAAATGATCACTGATAGTCGTTTCCAGTACACCACTAGCTTTGACAAGAGTGGAGTCTGACGTTAAAACAATGTCAATTAATGTAGAAGACAATCGAGTGACTCTAGTTGGATCTTTAATTAGTTGCGTCGCATTCACCGCTGTACAAAAGGACCGTAATGCATTTCCTGGAGAATTGACCGACAATAGATCACAGTTCAAATCACCAGCTAGTATAATGGGTTTGTTTAGAGTAAGGCCCTGGATGTAATTAGGCATCAAGTCATCAGCCAAACAAGAAATAACACAATCGGGGGGTCGGTAAACAACACAAACAATAAAAGTTTTAAGATGTAGATGATGTATCTGAAGCCACAACTGCTGCAAGCCTGAGTTCGAAGATCCCGTTAAATCTTTAAGAACCTTCACTTTCAGACTGGCTTTAACATAAGCACAAACACCGCCTCCTTTTTTCCGTATGCGATCTAGTCGGAAAATATTATAGCCTTCAAGGCTCACACTAGCATTTGTAACAGTTGTATTAAACCACGTCTCAGAAAATGATAAAATATCATAGTCTTTTTCGAGAGATAGTTTCTTAATTTCAGTGAAGTGAATTCTATTTCTCAAGGATTCTGCATTAAGGTGAGCTATACTAATTTGTTTGCGTTGACCACTATGCTCCATTTGAATACGACTTTGATTATTGGAGGGGTATTTCAAATCTATATCAATTTTAATACAATTCTCAATATTCCGAGTACGTGTGTTAGGCTTTTTGTTTCGAGATCTTGTTATACGAGTATTAATTCTTTGACCAAAGTTTTGCCAATCAGTCCTGTAGCAGTTGATTAATAAAGAGGAACTAGATTGCACTCCTGGCGAATGTTGATATAGTTGTTGTTGCTGAACAAGATGCAAATTTCCACCTTCGATGTGGTTGAATGACTCTCGGCCTTGTATACCAAATGCCAGGGAAAACGGGCCAGGATTTTTTGCAATATCCAAATAAATGGTGAGATCTTTAGGAGGATCATGGCCGATAATAACCAGACAGATATATCCATGCTTTGTCCACTTCCCCATCAACGACCGAACAGGATAAAAGCCATCTTTCCTTGTCCAATGTAGCTTACGATTGCGAAAGCTTGACGGCAAATAATAACGAAAGCAATTCGTAAATAAATCGACTTTCGTATAAAAATAATGCCAATTTCCAAAGCCCACTTTCTTGTGCTCAATCTCTGTAACATTTTCAGGCAATTCTATGCTCACTTCAGAAAAAAAGACAGTGAATACAAATAAAATTACAAGGAGCAGACCGAGCCTGACCGCCAGATGTGTCTTAGTATTAGTTAGTATTTAACTCGGTCGAAACTCGAATGGCAGAATAAATAATCTTTAGAGTGGTAACAGTTAATGATGTAATTGATATTTTATTGTATGTCCTAGAAATGTAATGATCATATATACAGCCATTTCACTGTGACTCACCTGACCAAGTCACAAAAATTTTAGGATTCAATTGTATGTTTCGGCCACGTCTGATTTAGAAAAACCCAAACTCACTTCAGGCAAGAAACTACCTAGGGAGATATTCAAGGTGATTTGTTTAATTCTTGATAATTATACTCACAGCCTCAGATATACATGTAGCCATTTACTTTTTGTGACTCACGTGACAACCAGAAAAGAAAAAATTCTAACCTAATGGTATTCTTATCTATTTTCCTGGCAACTTAATAATTTTATATTTTTCTAACTTTCATAAAAAAATATACTGGGACATGACACTATGACTCTCAATTGACATTTTTGAAAATCATCTTTTGTTTAAGAAACGATCTTACAAATGCAGTGCGACTCACGTGACACAAGAATGTGACTCACATGACTGGTGACAAATATAACCAATTAACTCAGTTTAAACATGTAAAATGAACAATTTTTGGCTAGGTTAGCATCATAGTCAACAGAACTATGCATGTTTAATCAAACTTACTCCACAGCATGAATCACGTAACAAAAAATGTGACTCGCGTGACCAATAACAAATTATACCTAGAAACCCAGTAAAAACTGATGTAACATTAAAAATTTCTGGTGAAAATACCAGTTAATCAAGTACAAATCTAATGTTTGCTCAAATTTAAACCCCAAGATATCAAACACTTTCACAAGCCACAAAGTGTTATCGATCAAATGCCCTCAACCTTTCTTCTGAAAGCTTCTTGAACATGTTGGTACTCAGAATCAGTTAACTTTACTCTAGAGCATCTAGAAGAGGACAGTGGTGTTGATGATTCTATTTTAATCAAAATGTCACCTGCAAGAACTGTGTCTATGTCATTGGTTTGCTTGAAACAATTTACATCTTCAGCTGTTTGATGCACAAATTCCATAGTGACCCACCCATCCAACTCAATTTCCAATGCTCTACCAATAAACCAATAGTTATTCGGTCCCCAAGTAAAATATTATTATTCATTCAAGAAGTTGGTAGCAAGTTAGTAGTACTTTTTCCTGTACATATTTTGTGCTAAAACTAACAATTCAACATCAATTCTTACTTATGTGACTCACGTGACCAAACTCGAGGGTGATTTTTCTCAGAAACGATCAATATTTTTATAATATTTTGTGGATAGGTTCTGCCAAATAGAAGTACCAAGTTATGATTGTCCCAAAAAATTAGTTTTAACTGACAGAGAATGAGTAAACTTTATGATGTAATTTTGTGACTCACATGACCCATTAATGTGGGTGTTTTCAATGTCTGTTAAAACAAAGCCGATTCCTCATTTTGAATTTTTTTTTTCTTAAGTATATTTTTAAATAACAAAATAATCATTTGTGTTTAGAAAGTAATAAAAAAACTTGTTCTTATCCCCCCAAAAATTTACTTTTTCAAAAAAGGACAATATTGTTCTAATTGCTGCATAATAATTACCGTTCTAAATGCCTTTCCCACAATGCCCGGGTGCAACCATGAGCAAAAAATTTTATGATATACTGAGGGTGAGGTACGGTAGCAACTAAAAATAGCATAGTAGTGGCTATTGTGATAATTTAAATTTTTGGCATTGATGTGTCATTTCTGTGAAACGGCTGTATAGGGCACTGCCATTTACAGCAATGGGTTTATTATCATTTCTTGGTTTTAGGTGATAACTGAACTAGAAAGAGTCCTATCAAAGGAAAAAGTTTCACAACAGGCGAAGAATAATCTTGATGTAGCCATCCGCGCTTTGCTAAACCTCAATGGACCAACAGAAGTTATAACCAACAAAATGGTGCATGAGGCAGTGAGAATCATCGAGAGACGAACAAAAAGAAAAGGTGCAGGAAAGCTTATCAGCTTCCATGATGTAAGTGTTTTATTTTAAATCGATGTACTCAGTATTTCTTATAGGCAAAACAACTCGGTTCCAACCACCGGCAAGTAATCAACGCTTGCAATTGATGTATTTATTTTTTGTTGTAGACTGTGTAATGATGTAATCCTTTTCCCATTGCTTGGAAAGCCCACCTTAAATTAGTTCTGTTACCCCACTAACTGGCAGTACTCTTGCACTGGCAAGTAAAATTGTACCTATATTTATATTTTATCTGACTGACTAATTCAAGGTTGACTTAAGTCATTAGTGCAAGAGTACTGTCCTGCAGTAGAAGGGTACTATAAATGGGTTAAACAAGAGAGAGAACCCATTTATTGAAATACTCTCCACAAGACTTATACATGGGAAAATGCTTGGTGGTCAACTGCTTTATGCCAATTGTGGAAGCGAGCAAATTCCGTTAAATTGTATATATTTGCTACCAAAGATAAGGTCAATACCTATAATGAATACTGAACTCGATCCGATAACTGTGTTTCCATTTGGAGTTGACCTCCAAGCGCTAAACCTATCACGTGACTGAAATCCAGCTATTGGTTTTAATTTTCTGATGTCAGGCAGAATAAGATGTAAAGGGAGTGCATCTGTGTTCACGCATTACCAGTTATTAACCTGTTAGCTTGAAGTGCTAAAGTAGGGCAATTTGCAAGCTGATGGTGTAACACCAAAACAACGTTTAAATCTTGTAGTTGTTCAGGTATTAAATAAGTATCTGTAATTCCTATTTTAATATTTCATTTTTTCCCTCCTTTTAGCCTTCGTCACAGCCCAGCAAGATGTTCCGGTCAAGGACCATTGAGTTTAAAATTGTTTGCACTGGAACAGAAACTGATATAAACCAGATATTTATTGCTGGAGAGGATGAAGCGATCGTGGAGTGTCCCACCAAGGAACTATTAGACGGTTTATTATATGTTATTGCTTGTTATTATGTGTTTCATGTGTCTTATCCAGTTTGTTTTAAAGGTGTTTTAAGTTTTTTACAAGACATTGGTTTATGTTGTGTGGACGATGTTTATCGTGGGTCAAAATATTGCTCGTTTTTAGCTGAAGTAAAAAGGAAAATTTCATTGTAAATATATAGCCAGTTGTTCGTTGTAAATAGTGAGCTTAAGCAAGCAACGCTTTTGACGCCACGGACGTGAGATTTCCGAGAGGAGCCTGGATTAAAAACTGCGTTTGTGTCAGTTTGTGGTGATCTTCAACGAATATAGCAAAACTTGAGGTCTTTAATGTCTATGGCGTCCTCACACGAGCGTCTTGATGAAACACGCCGCGAAAATTAGGTCAGCTAACTTTCGCGTGACGTCCGTCACCATGTTGACAAAAACGTCGCTTGCTTAAGCTCACTAATAATGTATCTACAACTCATCGAAACTTGTATATTTTATCTTCATAGGCATTAAATATTTTATAGTTTTTAATTTTTTGAGTTTCTGTTTCTAGAAAATTTCTACCTTTCGTAGCCGTTGACGCGATGACTGGTGTTTATTTATACACACCTTTAGATACACATCTAAAGGTGTGTATAAATAAACGCCTTAAGGTGTGCTGTTACAGCACACCTTAAGGTGTGTATGCGTCTAGGAAATGCACACCTTAGGTGTGTATAAATACACACCTTTCTAGAAAACACGGCTTAAGGTGTGCGAATTTGGCGACAAGCAAATTGCACGCCTTAAGGTGTGTAATAATACACACCTTAATTGGCAAAAAGGTGTGTATAAATACACACCTTTTCCCTGCAAATACACACCTTAAGGTGTGTATAAATACACAGCAAAAGGTGTGCGAATTTGGCGACAAGAAAGGTGTGTAATATCTACACACCTTGTTTTTAGAGTGCATGTGCTGATATAATGACTTATCGAAAAAAAAAATTATCGTTGCTATTATCAAACCAAATTAATTCGAAAGAAGCATGCAAGTGTGTTTTTCTGCAACCCAAACATATAGAATTTTCATGTGATCGTGTTTGTTAAATAGCAACGATATATATAACTTCCTTTCATAACTCATTATGCATGTATGACTTTTAAGATGTTAAATTTGCATATCAAATAAACTGAAATATTTTAACAACGAAGCAAGGAAACAAAAAACTGCAAAAGATACTATTTTTCGCTTTATATAGGTGCTTAAAATACATTTTTTAAAAAAACTTACAGAGGAAGGCGAAATGAATGACCCGAAAGTAAACGGACACATCCAATATCAATTATATCCTTATTACACATATATCCACTCCACACGACATCAGAAACTTCCGTCAACCACAAATTACCTGACGTTGGTTTCTAAGAAAATAATACATGAATGATTTTAGTTTAATCATTTTTATGCTAGTAGTGTTTTCAGCTTGAAGTCGGTAAAGTCATGTTTTTTTTCCTGTACAAGCTGTCGTAAGTTCGGAAAGTTGTGGGTTCGAGTCCCGTTAGGGGTTCAGAGTTTTTCTCTGTGTGTAACTAAGCTGTACAACAAAAACAAACGAAAAAACTTAACCCTTTTTGTTGAATAAAAATTAGTGGCAACACTTGGAATGAGAAAATTGTTATTTAAGAATCTCAAACCTATTAATAATTCTCATGAATCAGCCAATCACAACAGTTCATTCAGTCACCTGATTGAAGTCGGATACAACGGTAAAACTCGCTAAAATCTTACACCACCTCAGATATTAGAGGTGTTCATCTAATCTCAAAGATCTCAAGTATGCCAGACAAACGAAATTGGTCTATGAATATGTTTTATAGAATCTCACGAGAGGTTATTTTAATCGCTTTTAAATTAAATATTTAATTAAACTCGTTCAATGTAATAATTAATGAATTAATTAATTATATTTTAATTAATTAATTAATTAATTAATTAATTAATTAATTAATTAATTAATTAATTAATTAATTAATTAATTAATTAATTAATTAATTAATTAACTGGTAACAAAGAACTTGTGAAATTGTAGTGAAGACGTCTCTGAACCATAGTCAATCGAGATATGGTCTGGAAACTCAGCTAAAGTCTTTGGTCCATCGTTTTGTTCGCCTTTATGCATTTTTGTGCACGGTGCACGGTCACTAAACACATTGTATTTTAGTATAATGAACGAATTGTCCAATAGCAACGTTTCAGTTCAATCACTCAACCGTGCTATTTAAATATTAATAAACCTAAAACAAAGGAAGTGCACGGTGTAAGGTACGGTTCAACATAAAATCCCAGCTCATTCTAGGCGCTTTGAAGTTTGCCGAGTTTCCAGACCATATCTCTATTGACTATGTTTGAACTTTTCCGTATCTTTCTTCGTTTTCGAGATAGGTTACTGTAGACCTTCAAACCATAATTTATTTAAATTTTTTTTATTCCCTGAAAGTGAAGCATTTTATGAGGGCTTTCAGATTCTGGAAAAGAAATCATGTTTTTTTTTGTTTTTAAACAAGGAAAAAGCGCATTATTTTTCTTTGTGTGTGAAGTGACAAGAGGCTTCTTTCACAGACTTGTCGCCCGGTTTAATTAAAGCCCTTATTTTTGAATTTCTTAGTTATTGAAACGTGCATGTTTAAAACTTACATATGGTTTACTTACATATGGTATATTGAAGGCATGTCAAGAGTAAACAACTTGTGTTTTAACCTTGCATGTCAAGTGTATAAAATACTGCCATCTTGAAAATACTGAAATCTGCTAGGCGTTCTAGAACACCTTAGCGGTGACGTCAGATCTACGTACCAGGCTCATCAAATACGCGTGCTTTAGAACGACAGGAACTAGACTGGCTGAATCCAAAGACTGATCAGGTGGATAACAATAACCGAGGTCTGGATAATTCTTGATATCATGCGTAAGCCTACTCCAATAATTGTTCTATTATACATTCCGCAAAAAAGAGTGGTCTTCGTCAGCAGAGGCAAATCTACTGCAATCCAATTTGCTATTTCGTAATTTTTGC
This sequence comes from Corallium rubrum, assembly GCA_964035015.1. Classification (NCBI taxonomy): domain Eukaryota; kingdom Metazoa; phylum Cnidaria; class Anthozoa; order Scleralcyonacea; family Coralliidae; genus Corallium; species Corallium rubrum. The sequence goes on from OZ036005.1 coordinate 14,666,862, forward strand.
GCGCTTTGAGGTATGATGTCATCAGTGTTTAACGAATTACAGTATTCGACGGAAATGACGTCACAGCCGTCTGATGATTTACGATATTTGGAAGAAATAACGTAACAGCTGCCGGACATAATGATATGGTCTCTCATGTCATAGGGCACAGATTTTTCATGCATAACAAAAACACTTATACCCCCATGATTGTCGTCCAACATGAAATGTTCAGTGTCACGAGGAATTTTTGGTGTGCACAGTTTCTAGTGATTTTTCTGAACAAATTTGGAGATGTAACTGATTTTTCTATGACAATCTTGGACAAAACCTGTTCAGATAACATCATCAACACTATCGCAATCGCAGATTTAATGTTTTTATGAGTTTAGTTAGGAACTTTCTTTGTGTTCTTACTTCTCCCTAGACTTTTTCAAAGTCCTTTTCAAACATTTTTGACCTTCCGACATTTTTGATCTTTCGGTTCCCCGTTGAAAAAGATTTTTCCCACCTGCAGCGCGCCAAAATTCAGCGGTGAATTTTTCGACCGGTGACGTAATTCTGGAAGTAATTATATTCAGGCTAAATTGCTATGCAAGTGCTATCTTTGGAAATTGGAGCTAAACAGACTCTTGAAAACGTTTTCGTAGGGGTAGAACCACTTTCCATTGCATGTACGACAACCCGAAACACGTCAAAACAGGGCGATGTACATTTCAGCGATTTCCCGCCGGAATATTTAATTAGATTCCAAAACAAGTCAGCCTGTTTCCTCCCGCTTTTCCGCTCTCCCGCCTTTCCGCTCGCCAGCAAAAACTTGCGCTAAGAGGCGGACTTGGAGCAAGTCTAACTTCTCCCCTAAATTAATGTCGTTCTAAACAGTAAGCAAAATCACTGGCTTAAATTTAAAAATCAAGAAATCTCCATTGAAATGGGCGAAAGGGAACCATGCATGCATCTAGCGTAAAAAAGTGACGTGATCATTTTTGTTGTGAAATTTCTCAACAGTTGTTGTTCAAGATTATAGCTCGTTTTTTCATATTCCCATGAATGTTATGACATTACCGTTTCCAATGCAAGTAAGGGGTTGATGACTGTTTTGCCAACGCTTGAGTAACCAGAGGTAAGTGTTCCCTTTTTAAATCGAAATTCGAAGACGGCAATGGGTTGACACTGACGGGGCCTCTGGCGAGGTAAGGCGTCTTCTTCGTCATAATCGAACACATAGATCTATAAAAATGTCAAAAGTAAGTAGTGTATGTAGAAGAATCTAGTTTATTAAATTTTGGAAGCCTCCGTTCCTGGGAGAATGGACGCGAGAGAAGAGTTTACTATTTGTCACCACTAATTGCGTCCCAGCCAACCTGCCAAATTCGTGTAGTCTTATCGGATTTGCCGCTTAAAAGAATCAAATTAAATAGCAATACTTAATTCGTCATATATTAGGGAAGATCATGGCGTCTCAGAGAGCCTTTGTTAGTAAAGAATTGCTTCTTGAAAGCCTGAATAGTGTTTTGAAGCCATTTAAAATTTAGTCTTTGTGACGATGGACAGTTTTGTTGTGTTCACGAGTTTCTTATGGACCATGAAGTATTTGTTAATTAACCGATCAACCGGATCTGGTAAATCAGATGATGAATAACGAATTAAGTATTGCATATGTAATTTGATTCTTTTCAGGGACCAACCCAATATACGACTACATGAGTTTGGCAGTTTGGCTGGGACGCAATTAGTGGTGAAAAATAACAGAATCCTCTCTCGCGTCCATTCTCCCACGGAGGAAGGGCGCAATATGAAGAGCCTGTATTAGCAGGCTAGGTTGGAACGAGTTCTTATAGAATATAAAATGTTAAAGGGCCTATGTGACAAAATATGTATTGATTTTAAATTAATCTATGCTATATAAAGATCCGAAAACCAAAAACATAGTTAATCTTAGTCTGTTTTCACGGAGTCATCGCTTCTTAATTACCCCATTATTCCTGAAAAAATAGTATTAAATCCGTAAAAAGAGACTGGAAACGAATCTGTGGTTGTGACATATTACTGGGAATTTATTCGAGCAAAAATCAACAACACGCAATAAGAGAGTAGGACTATAGCATAGTCAATAGAGATATGGTCTGGAAACTCGGCAAACTTCAAAGCGCCTATAATGAGCTGGGATTTTATGTTGAACCGTGCACATCCTTTGTTTTAGGTTTATTAATATTTCATTTAAATATTAATAAACCTAAAACAAAGGATGTGCACGGTTCAACATAAAATCCCAGCTCATTATAGGCGCTTTGAAGTTTGCCGAGTTTCCAGACCACGATTGAGTGATTGAACTGAAACGTTGCTATTGGACAATTCGTTCATTATACTAAATACAATGTGTTCAGTGACCGTGCACCGTGCACAAAAATGCATAATGGCGAACAAAAAGATAGACCAAAGACTTTAGCTGAGTTTCCAGACCACATCTCGATTGACTATGACTATAGTGAGCCTTTACGATAAGACTTCTGGTTTTTTGTGTTAAAACAATTATTTACGACTAAACCTCTTGAAAGAAGAGAGGAGATTGACTTCCCAATGTCGTACTCAGAGCCTGCAAGCCTCTTGGACATCGCCGAGAATCCAAGGCTCTTGGAAATTCCGATGCGATTCGTAATTCCATTGGTTAGTACCATCAATCACGTAACCATGGTGTTCACGTTGTTAACTTGTTTAATTGATTTTTCAATGTTCCTTAACTTATAATTATACGACAAATCCAAAATACAGTTAAATACATGAATGAATTCTGACATTGTTGTTTCGCTGCCAAACAATAAAATAATTCTTCCTATCAATCTTGGAGAATGCATTTACGCTGTCGTCAGATCGTCCGCGGTTAGCGATTGAAACAAAAGCGATTATTCCATCCCTACATAATACCATATTGAGAGCTTTGCGAATTGTGTTAATATGATAGGTATAATAGCATGGTTTTGAGTGCAATTTTGGAAAAGCATGCACGCATACGAGTGATTGTTTTTCAGACTATCAAAATGGCACGAGTCCATAGGTCGAGTGCTATTTGAGGTCTTTAAAAAACTTACGAGGGCATGTTTTTTTCAAATTGCACGAAAAACCATGCTATTACTAACTAATAATAATTACATTAAAAATTGTCCAAGTTAACTGTACTTACATTACAGTACACTTTCGGCAGTATTTACTCCCCGTATGTTTGGTTGTTTAAAAACTTCGCTTTGCTTCTACCACTACTCAAGAAAGTTTACTAAAAGCACTAAAAATCTTCTAGTTTTGTTGCAGGTACTTTACTTGACAACAATAAAAAATAATTAGCTTCAAATTTTAACAAATTGTTCCATGGCGAGAGATGGTGGACATGGAGAGGCGGAGCTAAAGCCATATTAAACTAGTACCTATGTCGTGCGGTCGTCACAGTTCCGCGGTTCAGAAGAAAAGAGAACAACTAATTTATGCAATATTGGATGAAATCTTCATTCGATGATCAGAAAATACTGAAGCTTTGAGATTGAAAACCGCAACAACGACAAATACAGGCTAGAAATGAAGAATATCATCGAAAAGACGGATCTTTGTAGTAGCCGAATCAGATCGAAACTTGTACGGAAATAGTATACCTCTGTTTGGTTTTCGATAACGTGAGCAGCAAGGTTGGTACAATTTGGCTTATGTTAGACTTGTGCTCAAAATAGTATATCAAAAACCGCAACGGATTTAATATCTGTGGCATATCGCTCATGATATTTATATCGCAGATGTGTTGCACTATACGATTCAGATTGAAACATTTGAAATAATTTTAAAATTGACACTGCTACGACGATTGTTTCACTCATCCTCTATGTAAGTCCTATTAATCTTGCAGAACTTTTCTAGTCAAAATTTTTGTAAGTGGGCATGCATTTCGCGCATGCGTGACCATTATTTCTCGCCATGTCCTCCGTTTCAAATCTTGGCCGCCATATTTGTTTATTTTGTGCAGAAATAGCCTGGGAACAAGGTTGGAAGATGCCATTCGTCAAAATCCGTTGTAGGACGTGATTGGCACTTCAGTTTTTATTGTTTTTGATTCATGGCTTATTCTGTATGCTGTATTTCTTTTTTTTCTGCACTGTATTACCTTAAAACTACACTGCTGTTAAGCCGTCAAAATTGAGAATTTTTTAATGTATATTATTAGTATAGGTAATAACATGCTTTCGAGTGCAATTTGGAAGAAACATGCACGAGTGAGTTTTTCAAAGACTATCAAAATTGAGACTATCACCATTTGAGATCTTTGAAAAACTCACGAGTGCGTGTTTTTTCAAAATTGCACTCGAAACCATGCCATTACTTATTAATAATGTACATGCATGAAAATCTTAGACAAAATGTTCTTCCACCTACGAAGTTACATACCACTCATTGCTCCACTTCTCGAAGCTTTAATTGTTGAAAACTGCCTCATTTTGTTCACTAAATACGTCAAACGTTTTACTCATAGCATCTAACCTCTTCTAGTCTTCTTGCAGGGACTTTTATGACAATATTAAAGCAAAATTCACTTTGTATTACATCGAAATGTTCTTCGACAACTTTATGTTTTGGTCGCCATATTGGATTTTCTCGTGAAGGAAAAACCATCCTTCAAAATCCGCATAGGCATTTCATTGCATTTTCGGTAGTTTCCGGTTGTTTATTAGCCAATCAGAATGCTCAATACTAATTGAAATTTGCAATGTATTTGAATTTTTCTGCACTGTATTACATTGAAATTGCGTACTCCTCTCGACCAATCAGGATGTAGTAATTTTGTCATGTATATTATTATATCGGTAAACAAATATAATTGTCTGAATTATAGCGAAGTAACGATTGATGTCCGTTGAAACACGAGAAACTGGGAACCAGAGGCTTGGGAACAAAACCTAATTTGGGGAGTTTTTTTATCGGAGCCTCGATTCCTGGTGGTGACCAAAAGAATCGCAGGCTCCCGAGACAAGATGGTTGACTTTCCCGAGACAAGATCGTTGACTTCCCATGCAGTATTACGTAATAGTTTCCTGTGTTCCTTGCCCGCGGTATCAACATTTTTTAATGATGAAACCATACATTAATTTAACTATGTTTTTGATTATTAATATCTTCATCCCCTTAGGTTCTTTTAAAGTCAAAAAGAGATTTTGTAATATAGGCACTTTAATTAACAATTGCAATAATACCTGACTTGCTGCTAGAGTATCAAGTTGCTGATCACGTGTAAGCGCACGTGATATATGGCAGTCATAGTTTGGTGTTGGCTCCAGTAAAGCACAGTTGTTTGTCCTTGGCACAACATGTTTAACACGACCCTTAATTAACTAGAACCAAGCGAATTGGTTGAGAGAGTTGCAATGAAATTGGTAATTTAAGTCAGATTGTCATAAAATTTTCGTCCAGTTCCCTACCAAAAACTATAAAAATCAGTTAAATATTTTTCGATATATCCTGGTGACAGACTAATAAACAACAGACAAACAAACAAACAAACAAACAAACAAACAAACAAACAAACAAACAAACAAACAAACAAACAAACAAACAAACAAACAAACAAACAAACAAACAAACAAACAAACAAACAAACAAACAAACGAACGAACGAACGAACGAACGAGCGAACGAACGAACGAAGAACAAACAAACAAACAAACAAACAAACAAACAAACAAACAAACAAACAAACAAACAAACAGACAAACAAACAAACAAACGAACGAACGAAGAACAAACAAACAAACGAACGAACGAAGAACAAACAAACAAACAAACAAACAAACAAACAAACAAACAAACAAACAAACAAACAAACAAACAAACAAACAAACAGAGCAAAAAATATAACCTTTCAGCAGAAGTAATAAACGTATGATTGAAAGGAATAAAAGGGATGAATGAACTAACGAACGAACGAACGAACGAACGAACGAACGAACGAACGAACGAACGAACGAATGATCGTGTACGAACGAGCAAATTAATCAATCAATCGCTACTGACCTTGAATATTATAAGGAAACATATCTCACTTGACATGTTTGAAATGAATGAATCAAAGCACAAATCGGGATGTCGCCATAAGTAAACACCCATGGTAGAGTCACCAAGAATATTTGTACCACTTTTTGCTTGCAGCCCTTGTTTGCAAATACATTCTATTGTCTCTCTGCTTGATTGCCCTAAAAATCCTAACCGTTCCTTGAGTTCTTGTTGCGTTCGGCCCTCAAATTTTAGGCTTGATTTTTTGGCAGCATAGTCATCTTCTAGTTTTGTGTTTTCTACCATACAAACTCGTGATATATCAATATCAGAAAACAGTTCAGTTTCTTGTTTAAGACGATAACGGTCCAGGTCATGCTTCAAATATTGAACTTCACGTGAGTCTAATGACACGTCACGAAGAACGTAATCTAAAAAGTAAGCCAAAAAGGTAATGTAATAAAATTCAACCCACATAAAAGAAACTCTATTTTTCTAAGTCAGGATGTAATGATTCTTATATATTGGGTGTGTAACTACCCTGGTCCAAGAGGTTTTCTCTCCCGTAATTTATTATCCCGTATTATAGCGGTAAGAAAGAGAGAGGAGAGAAAACCTCTGGTATAGGAAGCGGAACGAACCTCACTTTCTTGTAATTTAGACTACATTTGGCTACAAATCTCATAGGCTGATCTTATACAGGTTTAACCAGTCATATCACCCTAGTGATAAGAAGTGTAGCGAATAGAAACTCTGAGGGTTATCCTACTAGATATGGTGAACACTTGGGCTAGTTAGAACTCTATTGGAGCGGTTTGATCAATAATAGTACCTCCCCCACCTGAGGTTTTCTCTCCTCTCCCGTGTCATCGCTTTAAAATTATGAGAGAAAACTTCTGGGACCAGAGAAATCATGCTGGTTCAAATTCGTATTTATATCGCAATAATGTTCCTGACTTACTTATAAAGTACATGCATCTGGTTAAAAAAGAGCGCACTAACATATTTAGAACTAGAAATACGTAAATGCAACAACCCCTCGCGTTCTTTAATATATATTAGGGCCTGGGAATAGCTACTGCTCTCCGACTCAAAATATAACTTTAAAAGTATATATATATATATATATATATATATATATATATATATATATATATATATATATATATATCGGGATCCAGGATCCGGGATTGTTATTAGTTATTAGGATTATAAGTTATTGCTATGAAGAAGTAAAAAAACATGTAAAATAGCTAAGAATACCACCATTACATTTAGTATTAAATTGCAATATTCTTATGGCAATGATCAGTTTAGTATTATAGTATATACTGTAGTATGTCTGTTTCCAGGGACCCTTGAAGTATGCTCTGTACCTGTGTGTTGTGTGTTCTGAGCTTTAAACTGCTTGATATATTTATCAGACTGAACTGTTTGTTATGGATTGGTGCTTAATTGGTCAAGTTTCAGTATGGAGTTCTTAATTTGCAGTTTCCTTTATGTGCATGGGCTTTTACTGTAACACAAATATGTAATTTTACTATCTCAACCTGCAAAGCTACATTACATTAACGACAGTTTTTAAAATTATAATTGCCCTTATATTGCAGTTTATGTGTATATTTACCTTTTCCAGTGTCTCTATGTTTCTTCGGTATGGTATACTTAAGCGGACCGGCGAAATAAGCATCCATATATCTGCCTATTTTCCTAATGAGAATAAACAAGAAAGTTGCTACAAGTTGTCAAACGTATACGGCGATATAGCACATCATGTTATTGAACAAGCTTGTGTGATGAGTATTTCAAAAGAACAGAATAGAATAGAATAAAACTTTACTGTTTCATGCACGAGGGAAAAAAAGTATTAACCAAAAAGGTTATCTAACATACGGCCCTCAAAATATAACAATAATTACAAAATGATATATTAAACAGAATACACTATATATATATATATATATATATATATATATATATATATATATATATGTAATGTTTACAACACGAGCGGCCGTGTTGTATTGAATATACAATCACGAGCCGAATTGGGATATTGAGATGCTAATTAGTTACAAGCACTAGTGGTTGTATCAGAAGAGTATACATCCACTAGTGGTTGTAACTAATTAGCATCATTGGTTTTAGTTTGTATGGGGTTTACAGGGGTATACATGTGACGTAATTTCTGAAATTGGATTGGCTGCAAAACTCATGAATTAGTAATGAATTTCACACATGTTCTAAGGATTTTGGGTGAAGGAAAATTCGAGTATAGAATATATACATTTTAAGACCAAACCGGGGCCACTTGCGAAAAATGCAACTACATAGGCCTTCCGGCAGGAATTGAACCCACGACCTTGCGATTCTAGTGCAATGCTATGTAATCGAGTGAAATGCCCAATATCACTTAGTATACCCAATTCTCTCCTGGCATTACCACCTTATTATAAAAACAGAACTCGCGATCATGCTCTCGACAACGCCCCCCGCGGCCCAGTGGACAGAGCATTGCACTAGAATCGCATGGTCGTGGGTTCAATTCCTGCCGGAAGGCCTGTGTAGTTGCATTTTTCGCAACTGGTCCCGGTTTGGTCTTAAAATGTATATATTCTACACTCGAATTTTCCTTCACCCAAAATCCTTTGAACATACTATGTAATCGAGTAAAATGCCCAATATCACTTAATACACCCAACTCTCTCCTGGCATTACCGCCTTATTATATATACAGAACTCGCGATCAAGCTCTCGACAACGCCCTCCGCGGCCCAGTGGACAGAGCATTGCACTAGAATCGCAAAGTCGTGGGTTCAATTCCTGCCGGAAGGCCTGTGTAGTTGCGTTTTTTTCGCAACTGGTCCCGGTTTGGTCTTAAATTGTATATATTCTAGACTCGAATTTTCCTTCACCCAAAATCCTTAGAATATATATGTATATATATATATATATATATATATATATATACAGGGGAAAATAATGTTAAGTAGACTATAGTCAAGTTCTAGATGGTCAATGCAATATATAAGTTTATCAAGAAAGTAATAACGGAGTTTGTTTTTAGTGGTAGTTATTCTTAATATTGTAGGAGCATCAGTAGTACTTGCTGATGACATGGCGAGTTGCTTATATTTGTTGTCTAATGAGTTAAAAAGAATCGAAGCACTGCAGAGAAATGTGCGCTTACCAAAATCAGTACGTGGGTAAGGCAGCTTAAGATCATATAAACAGGCTCTAGTACGAGCATGTTGTTTATTGACAGATAAAAAATTAAACATAAGTTTAAAGGTTTTAAAGGAAGGGAGTGGAGTATCAGGGTTAAGTAATTGCTGCCGAAGGCAGCATACTAATCTTGACATGGGTTACCTGTGTCTCATGTCCAGGCCTCTTTGCCGAGCTATGTACAGTCGTCAACGAATCGAGACAGGCAATATTGAGGGATGTTGATCATATTAATGAGGTTTTGTGACGTAGGAAGTTTCTTCCTACAACTTACATCACATACGCCAGAAGGATTTGCTCTTACAACAAATTGCATGTAAGTTTGAAGTGGTAAACACCACGACGGCGAAGGATTTTCTAAATTGGCAATGAATCGTTCTTGTTCTCTAACCTCTGAACACACTTGTGAACTGTCTTACAATTTCGGTGGAGAGAGTTTATCTTGTCGAGGTAAGATATCAATTTCTATACAATATCAAAACAACACATTTGGAATGATTCCCTCTAGGAGATTTCAGTTGTTTTCTTCTATTTTTAGGTGTATATTGGTGGGGCGTTCTGATCAGACGCTACTATCTGCGTATGTGTATTTTGACTTATACAAATTCTACAAAATAATGTGATGGGCTCAACGGTACATTGCTGTATAATTTTATTAAAGCTCTAGATTTGTCAAAACATATTAAGCACTTGGAATTGCAATGGCAATTTTGCCACAGCATCAGTGCAAGAGGCGTGATTATTTAATTGTGTGTATATCATGTCAAAACCCTTGTTGTTTTCAATCTTATAATTAAAAAGTATAGAAGAGATGTGTAAATACTCTGGCTGTTGTAATTAATATTACATTTTTGGACTTCCCAGTCTTCTTCGCAGGCAACTCTGCGGGTTCTTATGGTGAAGAGGTGAGAAATAATCGGATGGAGTGGGCAATCTTGGGTGGAGTCAGCAATCTCGGGTGGAGTAGACAATCTTGGGTGGAGTGGACAATCTCAGGTGGAGTGGGCAATCTCGGGTGGAGTGGGCAATCTTGGGTGGAGTGGGCAATCTTGGGTGGAGTGGTCAATTTTGGGTGGACTGGGCAATTTTGGGTGGACTGGGCAATATCGGGTGGAGTGGGCAATCTCAGGTGGAGTGGGAAATCTTGGGTGGAGTGGGAAATCTTGGGTGGTGTGGGTAATCTTGGGTGGAGGGGGCAGTCTTGAGTGGTGTGAGCAATCTTGGGTGTCACTTTGGTCACGGACTGCAGATATTTGCCTGTGGAGTAGGTTAAAGGTTTTTGTCCCTAAGGCAGCACTTCACTTGCGGTAGTAACTTCTAGTATATTGAATAGTAGAAGATGCTTCCTTAACTTAATTAGTTCAAAAATTGGAATACATTTAAGCTTGGAGAAAAGAAGAGCAAAAGAGGCGGAATAGTCGGCTTCTAAGACCCCGTTTACACGATGCCGGTACAATTTGAAAGGAATAAAATCATGCCGGTATGCAAATACAGCATGCATATAACATTTCATGTTATTTTTGTGCCGGTATATATCGTGTATAAACGCAAGGCCTAAGCGGCATGATTTTGTTCCGTTTTCAAATTGTACCGGCATCGTGTAAACGTGGGGTCTCAAACAATACGAGCTGCACGCTTTTGAAGACGAACAATTACCCCAAGTAACAGAGCAGTAAAGAATATTAGCATGGATGCAAGAGCTATAAAAACGAAGAGCACATTCTTGAGTTAAAAATGTTTAATCCTCTACGCAGCAATGCTAGCCTACTATTGACAAGAGAACATAAGCTGTCAATGTGACTGGCCCAAGTTAAATGGCTGTCTAAATTGACACCAAGTATTTTAGCATGCTGGACTTGTTCGATTTCTTTGTTGTCTAATTTGACCAAAAGAGATTGATAAGAGATAAACTTTAACTTCTGAGAAGAATGTATGAGCATGGCTTTGGTCTCTGATGTGTTTACTATACCACCCTGTTTTCAACAGAGGATTCAAACGCAAGGCCATCACTGAAGCCAATGGCCAAGGGCTTTATTGTTTTCGAGTATTTCGATTCCCCTGACGAAACAAGATAAACGAGTTTTGGTGTGGCACATCCATTGGAAAATTTATTGAGATACACCCCCGTACGGTTTTATTTGTGACAGTGTGCGAAACTTCATACACCAAATTGTTTTATCTTGCATAGATAATTGAGACTTAAGAATTAGTTGAATACAGGTTTTTAACTAATATTTTGAGTGGTGTACGGTTTTAGCGTATTTTACCGGGGTAATCAAATTAGTGTGCTGCGTAGGCAGTGCGTAAGACTGGATATACTGTCGAAACAGGGAACGTAGAAGTCAAACGTTTCGAGCGAAGGCCCTTCGTCAGAGAGAAACGTTTCTTCCTCAGGAAGAACCTTCGCTCGACACTTTAGACTTCTATGTCCTTTTTACCGGTGTATCCAATTTTAATCAGGTGATTGAATGAACTATTATAATTGCTGATTATCTCATGAATGGTTTATGATTTGAGAAAATTTAAGCACGAATTTGTTGTAACAGAACATATTCTTGTCGCAAAGTTACGTCCTTTCGACTGCATGCACCCCTGATAGTGTACAGTATAAACTTAACTTTAAGCAAACAAGTCAAACTCCTATGTTTGGTAACACGTTGAACCAGTTTATATTGGCGGGAACGGTCTGGAAACGAACATATATTGATAGCCTGTTCCGTTTCGGCAGGACAGGCGTCCATGAAGCATACTATACTTTCAAGATGGAACATTTTGCTTAGTGACTTTCGCTTTTTTAATTTATATTAAAGTGCCTTCAAACTCCAATACGATATTATTGATATGGATACTCGGTGTAAAAGTGAATAGTTAATTGTTCCAAAAATATTTTTTGACTTGAATTCTTATTTATTGTTATATTGAGGTTTGTATTTCCGAAATGGTGATAAAGATGACGTCAAAGCAGGCATATGTGTTTCTTTCTTTCATTTCAGTCGTATAATAGACTACTTTGATTTTTTTAAAAAAGAGGAAATATAGAATGTGCTATTCAAGTATTCTATTGACGTGCGAAGTGTGTAATATATAGTTATCCTACTACAGAACATTGTGTATGGAAATTATGCCTCTCCTTAACGTCACACGTCAACGGTTACATTTTGGAAATACAAACGTGAATATAACAATAAATAAAAGCTCAGGTCAAAATAATGTTTTGGCAGCACTATACATATAGAATCCATATCCGTACAAACGTATTTGGGGTTATAGACATGCGTTTTAATTCGTTCCCTGCCGTTCTTTCACAAGAATCAAAAAACAGACTAAAAGAGTACGAACACTTCCAACAGAATTTTTTTTTAATTTCCGACACTCTAAATTCCGGTTGATGTTGTGTTACTTATCAACAGTAAGGTATATCGTTTTCCTCTTTATACTACAGATAAGAAGCAAATGAATCCGGCGCCAATTGGTTATCTGTTCCTTCTACTTTAGATTGCTTTCATTCAAATTATGCCCGCAGAATGTTGGACTGCGTTAAGTTATGGCATGCACAGAAGCTTTGAAAATATCTACTGGAATACTTTTCGTCGTCTATAGTTAGATTTTTGTTAAACTGAAACCATGCATTTTACTTTATTATTATACAGTATTATTGCATCAGTAGAATAAATTAAATCACTCATGCTTAATATAATAACACTGTCTCTACCGTGAAAGCATTAATCTATATATAGCTATACGATGCTATACATGCGGATAAAAGTGTTTAACAAAGATACGATAACAACAGTATAGAATTATAAGTACTACTAAAAAAACAGAGGCTGCTCACCTTTCAAATTTTAGATGCAAATTCAACTACGGATGGACCAGTTTCCAACGCCACATTATTGCCTTACAAGAGTCACTGGCCACCTGTTTGACTAAATTGGTTTTGTTGATAATCCAAAATTTCTGAACCTGCAAACATCACAAGTTTCGCTTGAACAAAGAAATTAATTTTAATTCATATCGTAGCATAGCTTATATGGACAAACGCTAGAACAACAGTAAATTAACAGACTAAGTTATTCCCTAACAATTACACATTTTGCGTTGTTTAGCTGGTGTCTTGGCTTTAGCCAATCAGCGGCTACAGCGTGTCCTGAATAAACAAAACTTAGTTATAAACAGGATCTGCATAAATTGCTTTTCAATAGCGAAGCTCATAGATGACGTCGAATTCATGTTTGTCTGAGTTTATAATTTATTCTTGCATTTCCAATCAAAGAAAATGGCTATTAGAAACCTCTCGAGTTTCAATTTCGGTTTGTTTGTCTGAGTTTTGGTCTATAAATGACATAAATAGTAACTGTGCGCTTCAGTATTAAAATTAGTTAAATAACTCAAAGCGAAAGTCACAATTAACATCGCATGCAGCTGCTCATGGGGTCATTTGGGGACTATAATACACCAACTTTCATAATAGCGGCTAATTTGAATATTCTTTTATGTGCATCGTATAATACATGGATCGCGAATGTCGACTGCGCATCAGAATGACGCGTTCTGAGTCGGGATAAAACTTATTTCAATTTATAACACTAGGCTGAGGAATTCAGTACAATGAGTTCAGAAATGTAAATGAAAATGCAAATGAAAACTGCAGCTTTAGTCTGATGTTATAAAGTTAATTAAGTTTTATCCCGACTCAGAACGCGTCATTCTGATGCGCAGTCGACATTCGCGATCCATGTATAAGTTGTGTGTGCAATTCAAAAGAATCTTTATTTCATGACAAGGCTAGGAAGGTATTTAGATGCACATAAAATAATATTTAAATTTCGGCCGTTATGTAGGTGGTCTATAATTGCTTTACATCAATGAAACATAATGCCGGTACGAAAGAAAAGCGGCAGAATATCGTTACGTTTATCCACGAACGTTTAAACTTCACAACGGCTTTGAAACTGTCTAAACCGTTACGTCTGGAACCTTCTGGTGTTCATCTAGTATTACCGAGTTGTGCTGTGTTTAAACTGAAACATGTTTCAACAAAATTAATTGAAAATGGGGAGCAATTCAAAGAATATTATCCGACCAAAGCGGAGTGCATTCTAGGTTTACAATTTTCGTATTTCTGTTAGAAACTTGCCGTATTGACTTAATCTAGCTTCTCAGCAATTACCACCGGCTAGTCATTTGTTTACTATAAAGTTTTATAAAATAACAGGTGTCCTACGCACACTCTGATTGGACGAGAGTCATTTTCACTAGAGTATAGAGACACGTTTGACGTTATTTTATACTGACAAGATGCCCCGTGCAAATGCCCTGTACATTTTATAATATTATACCTCAACTGTAAATTGTCCAGTCAGAAAGCTTGATTTGTACCATGTGACCAGTCAATTAATCATCGATATTTAATTGATTGCGGCAACTTTCGTGGCTTCTCCTTGTTTTTGGTTTTTTACGTCGTAAAACGGTTAGTCATTTTATAAAACAAATAGAAAATGGCTTTTGTTACTCTATACTGAGATAAACTGAGACAAACGACACGAATGACGCATCCTGGGTCCCAGGGCCTCCTCGGTAAAATGGAAAATCAGATGACTTTCTAGACCGAGTGTTTTCACACATTTTTCCCATTTCAACCGGAAAAAATGTGTGAAAACACTCGGTTTCGCCTCGCGTTTCCACTAAGGCAATTTTCCAGGTGAAATTACGTCCACAGTACAGAGACACGCAAGCAACTTTCTATTTGTTAAATATAATTATTTTGTCAAAACAGCAGTGCAGTACAAAGGAAGTTTGTTAACTGTGAAACAAATGCGAACCATCCAGGTTAGGAGCTGGAAATTTCAGTGGGAATTGGCCACTAAAGCGCGGAGCGAAAAAGTGCCATATCGTACGTAAATCTCGTACTTTGCAGAGTCTGAGATGCTTTTGGTCACCACCAAACTAGGATCGGAAGATGTGGAAGGCTCTGGGAAACTCCGATGGAAAATACCCCCAAATTGGGTTTTTGTTCACAGTCCGCTGGTTGGCAGTTTCTTATAATTTGTAACTGACTAACTGTCATCGACGATCATTCACTAGTTTAAAGATCAGGGTAAATATTTGTTTACCGATAAGAAACTCAACATGTATTACAAAGCTCTCGACAAAGCGTTGCGATACAAATGGCCTTCCTTCGCTTTTCTCTAAATGTCAGCTGAGCAAGTCTGGACTTAGCCGCTAAGGTAAAGCATTGTACCTTCTGCCAGGAATTTTGGCCAAATTACATTCACCTTGTGTTATCTAATACTATTTTAAAGCTCTGAGACGCAACTGCGATGTTTGTTTGGCGACGAAGCGACAATAATAAGTTGTTAACAGTTACGTTTTAACTTGTACATTGTCGGGATTTTTGATGTTCTGAATTATCTCATGTGCTGAATTGTATTTTTAGTCTGTCGTGTATAATAATTATGTGTTACAGAACGTCGAAAAATCAATTAAATAAATTAGTAACGTGCACATTATTTAAAATTTTACTGTTTAAACTGATTGCTGGCTAATGGAACAAACCAATGAGAAATATCTTGCTGAATACAAGTACCAGAAGTCTTTGCGACCTTCATGAATAAGGGTACCGACTATTGTGTTTACCTGCCGAACGCTTCGATTTACGGAAATCGTTAAAAAGCCGCCAAAATCTTTCGCGTAGAAACCTCGCTTCCATTCTCAAAGCGACAATGCCAAAGACCATTAAGCTTGTGTGGCATAAAGCTGACTAACGAGCTAGCCGCCAGCATGTCCAGACACCATGCACAATTGTATCTACCTATGGAATACTCAATGCTTTTCTTCACAAACATGATGTACAGAATATAAAGTTTTAATAAAAACTATTTTGACCGTTTTGGTCAGTCCGTATAGAGAAATAGTTCCCTCGGTCTCAAAAACGACCCTCGGCCCGCGGCCTCGGGCAGTTTTTGAGACCTTGGGAAATATTTGTCTATACGGATGTCCAGGAGGTAAATAACATATATATCCAACGAGCCAGTAACGTATTGATTTAAAGGTGTTCAGACATTTATTTTGACCCGTTGCTAGGGAAAACGTGATTTTACCACAGAGCTTCTAGAGCTTTCCAAATTTGATCCCCATGCTAGAAATGCTAGATATTATGCACGTAGTATATATGAATGAAGTTCTTTCGTTTGATGACCTCATACAGTGACGTCATTGTGACATCATTGAGATAAGAAAAAACTTATAATTTCCGCCAACTTAAAAGTTTTGCTAACTAAAGAAGTTTCACTAGAACCAGAATTGTTATGTGCAAAAAAGAACTCACGCGTTTCTCAATTGACCAAGTCTTACTGACTTTATCGCCGTTCTAATGAAATTTTAAGGGACATTTTTAACAAAAAATAGAATACCTTTGTCATTTTTGGTTTATTCATAAAATCCATGCGTACTGTAATATAGTATCGCATATGGACATTGCGTGATGAAAACGCAAGTACTTTTACCTGTGACTACACAAACCACGTGACTTCCGCCCCGCGGAGGGAAAAAGAATGTGTTGTTGTCAAGAAAAGATGAGTTTTGAGTAGAGTGTAGACAACATGGTCGAGTATAATACGAGTAAAGATCCTTAATAAAATATAGAATCACCGAGTGTAGATCCTTATTACAACATGGTCCTTCGACGAGCCGGATAGTTGGTTCAAATTTCTTGAGTTCAAGATGTCTTTACACAAAATCAAGAGAGTACGAAGAGGTCATCGTGCCTTCGTGACAAAAACGTTTCAAAGGAGTAAACGACGCTTGTGAGCACTACGATGGGTCGCTACTAGAAAAGGAGAAACTGCAAAGTTTAAAATTACCTTAACTGACAAGAAGGATGTTTTACAGAAGCAGGACGAAGCAATAATCGGGCTGTTAGAAAAGGACGAAGAAATCAACAACGAGATATTCAAGAGCAGCGAAAATTGGTGAGTTGATCATTTAGAGCACTAGTTAAAATTGAGCTAGTGTTAAGTAATATGAAAACAATGCTTAACAGTTTAGGAAGTAATAATAATGGCAGTGACTTGAGTGAAGCAGCATCTGTTTCAGCGCCAAAAGCCAAAGCGAGATTACCAAAACTGCTTTTGAAACATTTTTCGGGTGATCCAATTCAATGGCATTCCTTTTGGGACAGTTTTTTAGCAGAAATTCACGAAAATGTTGATGCATATAAGATCGAAAAATTCAACTATTTAAGAAGCGTGCTAGAAGATCCAGCAGCGTCTGCGATTGAAGGGTTTTCTCTGACAAAAGAACACTATGAAGATGCAATTAAATTGCTAGAAGACAGATTTGCCAACCCTCAAATCATTGTGTCAAGTCACATGGATGCCTTATTGAAATTAAAAGCTGTAGAAGATATCAGTGATCTGCAGAAGATTCGTAGTTTGTTTGATAAAATTGAAACCCACGTAAGAAGCCTCCAAAATTTGGGCATCTCATCAAAATCCTATGGCAGCTTGTTGATCCCTGTTATTGTCAGTAAATTACCTGAAGAAATGTAATTGGTTATCAGTATAAAGTTGGAAAAGGGCAACTGGGATGTAGATAAATTTATAGATGAATTCAAAACCGAGCTAGGAGCCAAAGAGCGATGCAGTATGATGAATACTTCATCCTCGACAACTAAAAATTATGGCGCATGTAGGGTGAAATAAAAGGAAATTACCCTTTTCTGCTTCCAGCTTGCTGTCTGGTAAGAATCAGCCTTTCGTTCCTTTCTGCGCTTACTGCGGTTACTGTGGTTACTGAAGTTTCTGCTCGCCGTACTATTCTAGGAAGGAAAGGGAAATGTTTTTCATATTTAAAGTCAGGTCATCTTGCCAGAAATTTCCCGTCGAAGTTCAACTGGCAGAAGTGTGGCAAGCAACACCATACATCGCTATGTGAAGAAGAAATGCTCAATCAAAATGGAGCAGAAAAGAATAATGAAACATCCAACCCCAAGAACATTGGATCCTCTACGTTGTGTGTCAACAGTATACTACGACCGTGCTATTGAAAACAGCTCGAACCCTAGTTGGTCAACCTGGTGGTTCAGGGAAGAAAGTGAAAGCCAGAATTGTGTTCGACTCCTGCGGTCAGCGTACGTATGTCACACAGCATCTACAGGACAATCTGAAGCTGCAGTCCATCGGAAGTGACACTCTGTAAATTACAGCATTTGGTGACGAGGCGCCAAGTCAAAGGGAATACAGCCAGGTACAAATTTCAATTACAGCCATAGACGGAATGGAACTTTATGCCAAGGGATATATGTTGTACCAACCATTTGTATCCCAATCAGTAATCAAACCATCAAAGCAGCTGTTGAAAGATATCCATACCTTCAAAGATTACATTTGGCTGAAGCATCAACTGCATCTGATGATGTCGAAATTGACATTTTAATCGGAGGTGATTATTATTGGAACTTTATCACCAACATCACAAGAAGAGGAACAAATCCTGGACGCATAGCCATCTGGACCAAGCTTGGATGGGTACTATCTGGACCAGTGATTACCAATTGTTCCAAGGGCCCGAAGTGTACTGTCAACCTGAGCTCAACCCATGTTTTGCAAGTTGAAGCCTCAACGATTCATCCTGAGGAAGAACCTGATCTGGTCATGGAACTTGGTAAGTTCTGGGATCTAGAAACACTTGGAATTCGGAAGGAAGAACTTTCTGTGTACGATAAGTTCACACAAAAAGTGAAATTCGATGCGGAAAGATACGAAGCCAAACTGCCTTTCAAGGAAACACCCACTTCTTCCAGATAACTATACTGTCTGCATAAAGAGACTGGGATCTCTGATGAAACGTCTCCAATCAAGTCCAGCCATTCTTCAAGAGTATCACAAGGTCATTCAAGATCAGATTAGCCATGGAGTAGTCGAAACTGTTGGAGCAGAGGAAGTAAAATCATGCCAGGAAACGTTCACTACCTGCCGCACAAAGAAGTTGTGAGAATGGACAAGGACACAATGATTACGAATTGTTTACGATGCGTCTGCGAGAAACAACGGTCCAAGCTTGAATGATTGCCTTTATGTTGGTCCTCCTCTAACGCCATTGATATTCGACATCTTCGTTCAGTTCCGCGTACATCCGATAGCTGTGACAGCTGACATAGAAAAGGCTTTTCTAAACATCGCCATTGCGCCAGAACACCGTGATTACCTGAGATTCCTCTGGGTTGATGACCCATCGAGTGAAGCTCCCCAAGTTCAAGTGCTGCGATTTACAAGAGTTGTTTTTGGACTCACTTCAAGCCCATTCGTCTAGAAGGCTACATTGAAACATCATCTTCTCCAGTATGTTACGACTGGTCCAGAGTTTGTCAAGGAGGTTATGCGATCTCTTTACGTCGATGACTTTGCGTCTGGTTCCTGTGACGTGCCTTCGGCTACGCAACGTTCAGCCAAAGTGAAAGCTCGATTTTCGGACGGAGGGTTTAACATGCGAAAAAGGTTAAGCAATTCCCAAGAGTTGATGGAGAATATCAGGAGATTCCAGAGTTTTCCAAGTTAGAAGAGAGCGTCGATCAACGTCTTACCACGCAGAAAGATGACGTTTACACCGGGTCTTCACCTCCAGGAGTTCTTGATACAACGTCTAGTGTACTCAGACAGATTTGGAACCCATCTACTGACCAATTCAAGATTGAATTCAACAAGGTTTTGACTGAGGTCGTTCCCGAAGTCGTGACGAAACGAATCGTTCTCAGCAAAGCAGCGAAGTTTTACGACCCACTGCATGGGTCACATCTCTCCAATTGTATTAATGTTCAAATTGCTGTTTCAAGAATTGTGCAAGACCAAGTCAGAATGGGACGAGCCACTGAACACGGATATTACCCAGAGATGGCAGTTAATGATTAGCAACCTCAAAGACGTCGACGACATCTTCCTGAACAGATGTTATTGTGAAGATTTGTGGGAAGACGAAACAAAGGCGGTCGAAATCCATGCGTTCGGAGATGCATCGGAAACATCCTATGGAGCGTGTGTTTACCTTCGATGTGAACACAAATCCAACATACACTGCAACCTCATTGCATCGAAGACTCGAGTAGCGCCTATGACGAAGCAAACCATACCTCGTCTTGAATTGCTATCCTGTTTGGTAGCAGCCCGGTTGATTAACAGCGTAAAGGAAGCAATCAAAGAAATCGTTGAGATTGACTCAGACACGTTATGGACTGATTCGACTACCGCCTTACGTTGGATTTGAAACACCAATAAAGAGTACAAGCCGTTCGTACAGAGCAGAATCACAGAGATTAGGAAGCTGACATCATCTGAATTGTGGAGATACTGTTCGACGCAACTGAATCCTGTTGATATTGCATCTCGTGGTGCTTTAGCGACGCAGTTGAGCCAGGACGACAAGTGGTGGCATGGCCCGAGTTTCCGGCAGGATCCAAAAAAATCGTGGCCGAATCAACCGTTCAAGGAACCCGACGACAATCCTGATTATAACCAAGAGTTGAAGCCAACCCGACCAAAGCTAACTGCCGCCATAGTTAGTGCTGAAACTCGACAAGGGTACAATCTCGAACAGTTACCAGATCCATCGAAGTATAGCAAGATTGGAACTATCCTACGAGTAACTGCCTATGTTCTAAGGTTTGTCAATAACCTGAAGAGGCGACAAGGTTCGAGCAGCCGTCGTGAGAATTTTCAACAAAGCGGGAAAGATCATATAGATCAGAAGACTTCTACAGAAGCTATACCCGATTGAATTTCAAACCGATGATGCAAAGGAACGTGCATCCGAAATTCCAATTACGTTTGTGAAACGAGCTGAAGAAGAGAACATTTTAACTGTTTAGTTTGTTAGTTGATGTTAAGAGTAGTTAGCTTAATAGACATTCCCAGTCTATCAAGTGGGGAGTATGTAATATAGCATCGTACGTGGACATCGCGTGATGAACACCCAAGTACTTTTACCTGTGACTACACGAAGCACGTGACTTCTGCCCCACGGAGGCAAAAAGAATGTGTTGTTGTCAAGAAAAGATGAGTTTTGAGTAGAGTGTAGACCACATGGTAGAGAATAATACGAGTAAAGATCCTTAATAAAATACAAAATTACCGAGTGTTGATCCTTATTACAACACGTACTTTGTGGGAGACATGTTTTGCCTAAGTGTATAAGAAAGAAAAGTAATGATTCGATAAATACTCGCGGAAAATATAGGAATCTTGTGAGCTCATGTTTTTGTGGCGTGAAAGAATCAGGCGCGAGGCCTCCTGCCTCCTCTCTGATCGGAGCTTGGTTCCAAGCCAAGAATGCTCGTTGGGTCGTTGAGAAGCTATTTCCAGGACATCTCGTCCAGTGCGCGCCGCCGCATGCTGCGAACTGGAAGGGGCCACTTGGAGAGAGCTATACAACAACTCTAGTATCTGAAGCCACATTTATTTATTTATTTATTTATTTATTTATTTATTTATTTATTTATTTATTTATTTAGCTTCGCTTCTTAAAATTACATGAGAAATAAAATAATTAGGGGGAAAAAAAGAGAAAAGAAGCTGGGACACCCTAACAGTTGAACACCAATTATAGTGGGCCCTTAGTAAAAACATTTATTATTTGCAGCAAGCGCTGAAAAATATTGACATCTGGAGTCGTGAGAGCAACATAAAGTTCAACGCATCAAAATGTAAGGTGCTAACAGTCACGCGCAAGCCAAACTCCATGGTTTACGATTATCATCTTGGTCCAGCAAAGTTAATCCGCGTTTGCGAAGAGAAAGACCTCGGTGTTACCGTTTCCGGCAAACTCACCTGGCATCACCATATATTTGCCATTGTTACAAAAGCAAACAAGATGCTAGGTCTACTCAAGAGAACATGCCCACTACTAACCGACATACGAATCAGACGGACACTATACCTAACACTTGTTCTTCCACAGTTATGTTACGCGATCCAGGTTTGGTCTCTGGCTCAAAATACATTAAAAATCAAAATTGAAAGAATACAGAGACGAGCCACCAAATGGATCTTAGGATGCAAACAAGGAGAAGTGCCCTACAATCAGAGACTGCAGACCCTGGATTTATTACCGTTGTGCTACGACAGAGAGATCAAAGACCTAATTTTTTTCTACTAAGCTCTATATGGATACATTGAAGTCAATGTCCATGAGTTTGTTTCCTTTGTAAATTATGGTCGCACGCGACTCAGTCATAATTGTCCAGTCATCAAAGTTCCACTCTGTAGGACCAACACGTACCAAGCCACATTTTTAATCGGATTGTGAACCTATGGAATCTTTCTTGCAAATCAGCTCCCTCGTCCAGTCTTGATAGTATCTCTACGTTTAAAACTGTCCTCAAACAAATATACCAAATGGGGATATGTAATTATTCCAAGTGCTCAGCTCACACCGCTAGCTAGAAAAATAGTTTACAAGTGTGTGAATGTGTTTTTCAATTCATATCTTTTCTTGCCTTAGTTCACTCAGGGCCGTATCCAGGCGGTTTGAGACGCCGGTACACCGGTTTGGGCGCCCAAACTAGGTCTCCAAAAATATAAACTATGTACTACAATCTGAGAAAAACCGTACAAGAATTTAAAAATCACCCCCCAGAATGTTAAAATCACATCTCAGAATGTAGGAAATGGCATTTCCGACTCTCTACATTTCAAAATTTGCCGGGGGGCATGCCCCGGACTCCACTAGAGCGTTCCTACTATGTGTTACGTCCACACAAAAATTTTGTCTACGAATGTTTGGGGGTTAAGGTTAATGCAGCCGAAACGATCACATATATTTTAAAATCAAAATTATCTATATAAAAACTATTATGAGAATTAATATGAAGTACCAACAATTATGACGTCATATACAGATGACGTCATATAACGATGACGTCATGCAACGATGACGTCATCATTTTGTCCCCCCCCCCTCCACTCTCCCAGGTCTGGCGACGCCACTGGAACTGAGGACAAGAACTTCCTATAACTGAACTAAGTGAACTTTGAACTTTCATGTTGTTTTTTTTCTGTTGGTTTACACGTTATTTTGTGTACACAGTTTCCTTTGTGCATCTACTTCTTTAGTGAAGTAGATAGGGGAACGTGACGGAAACTGTCAGACTTTAGACATATTTTTTGTTTGACGTAATAAGTTAAGTATATGATTTAAAATTCGACAGGGGAGGGAACGAGATTGGGTTTAGACAGAATGTTTGTGGTACTTGATTACTTGAAGTACTTCTCAAAGGGATCGCGGGCTCACGCAGAATAAAGAATCAACAATCAGTCAGCCATGAAGAGAAAAGATCCTGATCCTGACTATATGGTAACAAATGGCGAGGAGAAGCCATTCAAATGTGATATCTGTGACAAGACATATTCTAGGTCTCATCACTTACTAGTTCATAAAAGAACACATACTGGAGAGAAACCATTCAAATGTGATGTCTGTGACAAGACATTTTCTCACTCGGGTAACTTGGTACACCATAAAAGAACACATACCAAAGAGAAGCCATTCAAATGTGATAACTGTGACAAAACATTTTCTCACTCAGGTAGCTTGGTGCACCACAAAAGAACACATACTGCAAAGAAACCATATAGGTGTGATGTCTGCGGAAAGACATTTTCTCAGTCACGTACATTGATAGATCATAAAAGAACACATACTGGGGAGAAACCGTTCAAATGTGATATTTGTGACAAGACATTTTCTCAATCAAGTACCTTATCGTATCATAAAAGAACACATACTGGGGAAAAACCTTTTAAATGTGGTGTTTGTGACAAGACATTTTCTCAGTCAACTAACTTACTGCGACACCAAAGAACTCATACAAAAGAAGAAACATTCAAATGTGGCTTTTGTAATCAGGCAGTTAGTAGTAAAATATTTGATCGACATCTGTGGATACATGAACTGGAAGCTACAGAACCAACTGGAATGGAGTACATTTGTTTCCAATGTGATGCCAGATTTGACTTAGCCACTGGTTTAGTAAGTCATGTGAACAAGGGTCATTGAATATCCTATCTACTGTGCTGTATACCTGTACTGGCTTAATTTGTTTGATAACAATTATATAAAATAGATTTTTTCCCATTCAAAACCTTCACATGTGTAAATTAATATGTTGATTTGCATGGCTGTTTGGAATGGTGATATGGATATTTCAATTTTGTTTTACTAAAAATATTCTACTCATCATAGGTTGAGGAAATAGTCACAAACAATCTCATTTATATTGACAATGACATTTTATATTGAAAATTACAGTATTATATTGATGTATTATTTATGTATATATAATTCAATGTTTTGCTTTACCCGGGCATGGACATTATTACCCAGGGGCATTTGACATTTTAAAATTTTTTTAAATTTTTAAATCTTGAACTAGAGCACATGTTTTTGTTTAAATAATATGTGTTTTCTTGCATGAAGAATTATGTGTTCTGTCTGGATAGTTGGACATATTTCTATTTATTGCCAGTATTGAATCAAGCTCTTTGACTCTTCAATAAAATTTTAGCTACTGCAAAGGACAAAAACAAAAGTATAATTAAAGTGTTAATAATATACATGACAAAATTACTGCATCCTGATTGGTTGAGAGGAGTGCAATTTCAATGTAATACAGTGCAGAAAAATGAAATACAGTGCAAATTTCAATGAGTATTAAGAATTCTGATTGGCTAATAAACAACCGGAAACTACTGGAAAGCCAATGAAATGCCTATGCGGATTTTGAAGGATGGTTTTTCCTTCACGAGAAAATCCAATATGGCGACCAAAACATAAAGTTGTCGAAGAACATTTCGATGAAATACAGATTGAATTTTGCTTTGATATTGTCATAAAAGTTCCTACAAGAAGACTAGAAGAGGTTAGATGCTATGAGTAAAACGTTTGACGTATTTAGTGCACAAAATGAAGCAGTTTTGTGGAGTGGAGCAATGAGTGGTATGTAACTTCGTACCTGGAAGAACATTTTGTCTAACATTTTCATGTATATTATTAATAAGTAATAGCATGGTTTGGAGTGCAATTTTGAAAAAACACGTACTCGTGAGTTTTTCAAAGACCTCAAATAGCACTCGTCCTTCGGACTCGTGCAATTTTGATAGTCTTTGAAAAACTCACTCGTGCATGTTTTTTCCAAATTGCACTCAAAACCATGCTATTACCTATACAAACAAAATTTCACATGTGTATTATTTGCATACAGCAAGAAGAAAACTGCATAAATATGTACTATACCATCATGAACTCATTTTGCAATTCAGTGTACACACACACACACACACACACACACACACACACACACACACACACACACACACACACATATATATATATATATATATATATATATATATATATATATATATATATATATATATATATATATATATATATGTATATATATATATATACAGTAGAACCTGAGTTTTACGACACCCCTTTTAACGACCACCTGCTGTTTACGACTACTTTTTCTGGCACGGGCGATTTGTAATAGAAATGTACCTGCAATGAGCGACCACCTGCCTAACGCGACCAGCGACCACTTTTTAATGTCCCAAACAAGATATTTACCTGCTATGAGCGACCATCTCAACATAAAACTGCCGAAATTCGTTAAAGAAATACGATTTTTCGTAGTAAACTAACGCGAATGCGAGCACATGCGAAAACATGAAACCGGAAGTGTTGCACAATTGCTGTGTTACCACATTTTAGGCTTCTTTTGCTTCTCTTTTGAGCATTATTTGATGAAAATCTGTGAATTTTTGTTGTACTTTTTAGTGGATGTTTGAGAGTAAATACAATGACTGAACAATTCGAAACCATGAGTAATATTTGTTAACTTTAGACAAGTTGATCTTGACGATCGTTGACGTTACCGCGACAAGTTTGTATATTTTACAACAGCTTTTTAACTCGGAAACGAAAGTGACAAAACTCAGTGTTCACATCTAAAAAATACAACTGGAAGATCGTAAATAAAGGCAAGAGCTTTTTAACAAGACCAAACCAGCGTAAAAATTGAATCAAACGTAATAAAAACACAGCGCAAAAACTGAAGTGAACGATAGTACGACACCATTTTGATATGGAGAACATCGCTCTATAAAGGCCATGATATTAAACGTAAAAATGTCAAATTTCTATTCTTTTATTCTTTTTGAAATGTTCTTGTTTTTCCATTTCCCTTGTAAATCTTTATAAATCGCCATTTTCCTAACCTTGAAACAATGTTTATATAAAGAAGCGCTGCGTTGCTGCCAAAATGGCTGCTATGACGTCACATCACTACCTGCCATGTACGACCTGTCATTTACGACCACTTTTACCTGGCAATAGGGTATATATATATATATATATATATATATATATATATATATATATATATATATATATATATATATATATATATATATATATATATATATATATATATATATATATATATATATATATATATATATTTAACAATTAGACAACGTGGCCGAGTTGTCTATGAGCTGATAGTCAACGAAGGCGAGTTGTCTAATTGTTTTAGTATAAACCAACTAGTCGGACAAATAAAGAAATAGACACAAATGAAAATTTTTAATTATATATTCTGTTGTTGCGTAAGAAGGTCACGCGACGATAATTTATGTAAATGTGACGTCTTTAACATGTGATCAATTGAAAGTGACAGAACAGATTCAGATATTCTATAAACAGCTGCTTACAGATTCATCTTCTCAAACGTATGCAAAACAATCTGTCATATTAAAAAGGCATAAACTTAAAAGAAGTTCAACTGTTTTAGTTCAGTATTTACGTTCATGATCGAAGTTAACGCATGCAATTATTGTTTACGATGGAGACTGCAGTGCATCCATGGAAGCTTAATGACTGTGGAGCTTGCATCTGGAAAGTACTCTCAGATTGGTTTTGGCTTGGATTTTGGACATAAACTTGCCCTTCAGCCACTTGGGGAACGACAGGCATAGCAGACGATGCAACCTCGTACTCAGGCTCTTTTCAACCGGCCGCGCGGAGAAAAGACCCTGGTATATCATGGTCACGTGCCTACCAAAATCTGGTTGTGTCAAATTTTGTTTGGACAGGGGTGGGGTAGAGATGATTTAAAGCTTCTTGCCTGAAAGATTTTACCGTTTGAGGAAATACTTCGATCTTGGATTCAAGAGTTCATCGCTAAGTGGGTACAATATGGCTATGATTTCTGATTATGTTCACAAGAAACGGGTGACGTACGAGGGACTGACGGCGTAGAAAAGCGAAAAGCAATGACCGCAGGTGGTAAATATTTTCCCTTTTTAAATTCGGATTCCTTATGTAGATGCTCATAATAGTAGATAGTATAATGCTATCCTTACATACACTACTTGTTTTGATGTGAATACTACGCAAATTATCGAAGTGTGGAGCGGAGAGAAAGTCTTATACTAATTACACTGCGTCGTTGAACGGAGATAGAAACTGATTCGTCTCGCAGACTCGCACAGGACGAGGCAATTTTTTGATATAAACAAGTGAAATATACAAATACATTGTATATTTCATTGTTCACAGCTCACTGCAGCAAGCCTTGGTCTCACATGTTGGCACCAGCTCTTACTGTCGTGGTAGGTGCAACACCTGTAAATATTTAGACTCCTCAATTTCAATTTCGGCTCCAAAATGTAGGTTCAACATAACCCATAGTTTCACTTGCACTTCCTCCAACCTCATTTACTGTATCTCTTGCAGTAAATGTCCCATGCTTTACATCGGAGAAATTGGAAGACGTTTAAGTGACAGGTTTGTTGAACACCTTCGTGATGTCAAAAACAATGTGCAAAACAAACCTGTTGCCAGGCACTTTAACAGTGCCAACCACTCCTTTTCTAACATTAAAATCTGCGCTATTCAGCCCATTACAGGTTGTAACGATACTCGTCGTAAACAAGAAATGCGTCTCATTTACAAACTTGGTACCATTCACCCTCACGGCCTCAATGAGCGATTCTCTTTCATTTAGCTCACTCCACCACCATATTCCACACCTTTTCCTTAACCTTTTCCTGATGACGTAAATAGTGATTTATAACCTGTTTCTTTGCCTATTCGCAGGTAGCTGACCCACAAATTGGGTCAGCACCTGCACACAGGCTAAAATTACATATTAATTTATTTGTTTACTTTGTTTTTATTGGCTTACATGTGTTCACGTGATTCCCATTGTAGCTCTGCTATAAATACGCGTGACCACATGTGAGTTGTTTACTAATTTCTCCTGACGAAGGGCCTTCGCTCGAAACGTCGAGAAGATTTTTCTCTGTTTTTCAGGCCAACGTGACTTAACCCTGGTAATATTTGAAATATACAAAGATATTCAGTACTCAAACTTGAGGTCTGATCATTAATTTTACAGTAACGAAAAATTGTCGGCAACATACATCACACCAAATAAATCGTAAAAATACACTGAAAGCGCTGAGATATTTTCCTCGGGGTTGTCTATAGGTTCCGCCGCCGCCGCCGCCGCCGCCGATTACCAGAAATTTCGGACTTCTGCTCCCGCGATATGTAGTGATAGCGGTATCAGCTTGTTCTCCAGAATTGAAATTCAAATTGACATTCATGATGTTAGACCTCTTGAAAAGCGCCGAAGTCGTAAAGGAATACGTAGATAACACATAAAAATCGAAGATGGATAGGTGGAAAATACATAGAAATAATATGAGAATAAATTTCGGGTAGTAGATATGATACGCATAGGTATAAGGGATTTCGGATACTGAAATCAATGGGATATAGGAAAATTTGAGACATCTAAATAGGATTACTTGAAGTATCGCCCTACTGTAAACATGGCCGACAAGAGTGAAACGAGTCGAACAGAGATATGAATTTTGGTAATACAAATAAACCTCGAATTGCTAAGATCTGTGATTACCTTCAGCAAAATTTCTGGTATCTTCGACGTTATTTGGCAGGACGTAGGATGATCTACAGGCGAAGAAATATACCGAATCAGACTGGCGAATCCTTGAGTAATCGTGCAAGAGTGGTATAAAGTCGGTTATGTACTCGAAAAACACGCATAATACAATGATAAGATATATTTATTAATCAACAGTATGGCCGCTCTAAAAGGAACGTCCAAAGAACGTATACCTATTCCCGCTGACCCCATTTACTGCGGACGTGTACTCACGTGTACACCGCTGGTCAGCGTGACTGCTTACACATAAACACTACACTCCTCCCTTACTTTGGATGGCATCATAACGTGACAAGTATAAATATCAACAATAACTACTTTGAGTCCTGTTCGTTCTTAAAGTTCTACGTGATATACTTATTTTAAATAATGAAATCTTAAATGGTTAAACTTATTGATCATAGTCCTTCATCCATGTGGGTCTTCTGATCTGTCGTCCGGATCTTGACTGTACTGAACACTTGGTGGTTTCAGGTTCTTTTGTACAGGCGGGTTATCTGGTGCGATAGGTGGTATTTGATTCGGTTATCATCAGGTAAGGGGTTGGAATTTCCCTTTCGTGGTTCTTCATCATCAGATAAGAAGTCTATCTGTTCCCGTGATGGACTCTCTGGAGGTTTTCCCATTCGTTTGAAGAAGGAACTGTTCCGAGTAACTAATCTTTTGTCTGTCGCCCTTCTAGCCGATATCATGGATCCGTTAATGCTTTCAATAGTGTATCGGGTCGGTTCGAATGCTGAACTTGCTTTGTTCTTCCTTTTCTGTTTAACCAGAACTGCTTCTCCAACTTTGAAATTAGGTGGCTGTGTACCTCTTGCTTTGTCCGCATACGTCTTCATCTTCGCCTTGGCTTCCTGGTCTCGTTGAACTACTTCGCTGTCTGGTACGCTCTTTGGATGATGGGAGTTTCATATTCACGTCTCTGTTCATCAGCAGACGATGGGGGCTTTTCCCGGTGGAAGGGTGGGGCGTTGCTCGGTAGTTTCCCAAGAATACATATAATTCTTTCTTCCAGTCTTTTCCCTCTGCTTTTGCGGTCTTTGCCACTTTGCCAAGGTTCTTCATGAGGTTTTCCACATGACCGTTCGCTTCCGGCCACAGTGGGGTTATTTTCTGGTGAATGAATCCTTTCTCCTCCGCGAAATCTTTGAAATTCTGGCGTTTAAGGGTGGACCATTGTCCCTTTTCATGACTTCTGGTATTCCGTGTATTGAGAAGATTCGTTCTAATGCAGGTAAAGTAGCTGCGGCTGATGTGCTGGATAACAGATCCACTTCTGGGTACTTTGAGTAGGCGTCTAGAACTACCAGAGCCATTTCCCCTGTCGGGAACGGTCCACAGAAGTCTGCTGACGTTTGTAACCATGGTCCGTTAGGCGTGGGAGACATTTGTAACGGTTCTCGCTTCGACGTATTGACACAAGCCTGGCAAGCTAGGCAGCTAGCGATATTTCTCTCTACGAGCTTGTCTATTCCGGGGGACCACACCTTTGATCTGAGTAGCTGTTTCGTCTTTACGATTCCGAGGTGCCCTTCATGGCAGAGATCAACCACTCGGTTGCGTAGACTCTTTGGGATAACTATCTGACTTTCTCGCATTACCAGTCCGTCGATGTAACTTAGCTCTTGAAGAACTTGGGAGTACTGCTTTAAATCTTTTTCGGTTCTACCTGCTCTATGGTGGCTTGATTGTATGTGCTGGGCCAGTTTTCTTAACTCTCTGTCGTTGTGGGTTTCCTTCACGATTTCTTCGCGTTGGATTGCAATTGGCGTTGTATCTTGGATGATACTGCGAATCACCAAGTCCCTGGCATTTGCAGTCTTCTCATCTTCTTCGCTTAATGGTACCGTGTGCCTTGAGAGGTAATCTGCTGGGTCGCTCTTTCCTGGACAGAATTTCAACTCGAAATCGAACTGTTGAAGGTAGAGTAACCATCGCTCGATTCTCATTGGGGGTCTGCTGTGTGGATTGTTGAAGATCGGTAACAACGGTTGATGGTCTGTTTCTATGGTGAACTGCCTTCCTATTAGGTACATGTAGCACTTTTCACACGCCCATCGGATGGCCAAGGCTTCCCTGTCCGTTTGGGAGTATCTTTTCTCTACCTCGGTTAGGCTTTTGCTAGCACATGTCACCGGCTGCCATCCCTGCTGTTTCTTCTGCAGTAGGATTAGACCGAGACCATTTGGGCCAGCATCCACTTGTAGCTTCGTCTCCAAACCAACCTCATAGTAGGTCAGCACTGCATCACTTGATAGGGCACTCTTCAGCTGCTCGAACGCTTTCTGCTCTGTCTCTGTCCACTTCCATTTTGCTCCATGGTGGGTGAGACTACGGAGTAGCAAGGTTAACTCCGAGAAATTGGGGATGAAACGAGATGAGTACTGGGCCATCCCGAGTAGGGATCTGACTTCAGTGACATTCTTCGGTGGATCCATTTCCTTCAGCGCGTGAACTTTGCTTGGAGATGGTTTGATCCCGTCTTTGGTGAACACAAAACCAAAGTATTCGATCTCCCGCTTGCAAAACTTGCATTTCCTCGGGTTGAATGTAAGACCACATTCCCTAAATCTTTTCAGTAGATGTCCCAAAGCCTCATCATGTGACTTGTTATCTTTGCCATACACGACGAAGTCATCCCTGATGTGTAGTACACCGTCCAAACATTCGATGGTATCTGATATGGCTTTGTCGAAAATATCCTGTGTCGATATTGTTCCGTAATTAAGCCTTGTATATCTCAACTTGGTCGACGTGCCGTAAAATGTTGTAAGATGTCTACTGTCCTCATCTAGCTCCAACTGATGATAGCCTTCATTCATATCCAGGACGCTAAGCACAGTAGCCCCTTCGAGCTTAAATTTGATATC
Organism: Corallium rubrum; assembly: GCA_964035015.1. Lineage (NCBI taxonomy): Eukaryota > Metazoa > Cnidaria > Anthozoa > Scleralcyonacea > Coralliidae > Corallium > Corallium rubrum. Next base: position 14,698,986 of record OZ036005.1, read on the forward strand.
TTCCACCGTCATTGCTTCAGTAATTGGTCGTTTAATAGCGGTATTTGGCATTCTCATGTCCGAGCAGTAGCGTATTGCTTCGGGGTTATGGGGTTTTGGTGCGATCACCGGGTTTGTGCACCAGGTAGTAGGTTGACTGTCCGGGACCTCTTCGATCACCCCGAGCTCTTCCAATCGTTGCTCCTCTTCCTTAGCTTTCTTCTCTAAGTTGTATGGTATTTTGCGCTGCTTGTGGATTACAGGAGTTACACTTTCATCCACTATCAGCTTGGCTTTTATCTTTGTGTGTTTTCCTAGACCGGTAAACACATCGGGATACTCCTCCATTAGTTTACTTGCGACGGGGTCACTTGTTCGTCTTAAGCGTGGTGCTTTGTTTACAGGTTGCTTTTCAGGCAGGATTGGTTTGGTTTGGGTCATATTTGTGATGTGCAATATACCCAACTTACTGCATGTTTCCCAACTTAAGAGTGGTCGGGATTTGGTAGCTCCTTTCACCACCAGGAAAACTGCAGTGGTTTCTTTTCCTGTGCTGAGGCTTTCGATCTTGGCATTAAAACAACCGATAAGTGGTAGGGGTTTCGCCTGCGCATATGCAAACAACTTTGTTTCTGTCGGTTTTAAAGTTATTTTGTCCACTAACCGGTTTTGCAACTTGTTAAGCCTGCTTTCATCGATGACGTTTGCTGACGAGCACGAGTCGGCTTCCATCTTTTCTTTGACGCCGTTGATTTTGACTTCCACTGTAGGTGGCTCATTATCCTTCGAGCTTACTTGGAATACGAATTCTGAGTCGCTGGAACTGGGTGTCTCGTTTTTCTTCTCGGTGCGGTTAGCTTTTGAATGGAGACTCTCTTTCGCTTTCTTTCTACAAACGCGTTCGAAATGACCAACCTTTTCACAAGAGCGACACACTTTCCCATATGCTGGACAGGATGTCCTGGGCCTTTGTGAGTTTTGCCACAGTACGAACAAACTTGGCCTTTTGTACGGGAAGCTGTGCTGTCGTCCCAGTTTGGCTTTTTGTTGAAACCCCTACCCTTATTTACACGGTACTGTGGTTTCTTTTCATACACCCGATTGGTCTCTTTTACATTTAGAGATTCCTCAAACGATGATACTTGTCGGTCCACGTCCTCTTTGCTCGAAGCATGCTTAAGTAAATCTGTAAGAGGGTATTTCTTTACCATCGCTTCGCGGCGCAATTTATTATCTCTCATAGTTTGTAAGAGTTTGCTTCGTATTGCATCGTCTGTGTCGGCGAATTGGCATTTTAGAGCTTGCTTTCTCAATCGTACATAATATTGAGCTACCAACTCACCTTCGTTTTGATGCATCTTGTCGAGCTTACTGCGAGCACTGTCCTTGTTTACCATCGGTGTAAAATGATTGTTGAGCTTTGCCATAATCTTCTCATATTCGTTTGGTTCAGCAATACTTGGTGTAGGGACATCTGGCAATGTGTCGATCAGTTCCCGTATTCGTTCACCTCCATAAATATTAATTGCATCTACACGATCCTGTGTATTAGTAATGCGAAAGTACCTGAACCTCGTTGTCAATTCCTTCTCCCATTTCTTCCATCGTTGACCTGTCTCGTCGGGATCGACGTCGGGAGCAAAGGCATGCATTTTAATATCTCGAGCCATGAGTCGAAGCTTCATTTTGGATATTTTGAGCCGCTGCACCCGATGGTCCTGGCTCTATACCATCTTGTTGATCCATTGTGTTGCTTTACATGCGATTATAAATCTTCGTCGCCAATATAAAGTCGGTTATGTACCCGAAAAACACGCATAATACAATGATAAGATATATTTATTAATCAACAGTATGGCCGCTCTAAAAGGAACGTCCAAAGAACGTATACCTATTCCCGCTGACCCCATTTACTGCGGACGTGTACTCACGTGTACACCGCTGGTCAGCGTGACTGCTTACACATAAACACTACAAGTCACAGGGCGAAAAGACGGATTTGCTACGTCGCAAATTCGTACGCAAACTTGTTGCAAATACCGGATTTGCGAAGTTTGCACAAATTTGCACCGTAGCAAATTTACGAATTTGCAACAAGTTTGCACCATAGTGCAAACCTGCAAATACCGCGATTGCAGCGATTTGCTTGCGGTGCAAATTTAATGCAAATTTAATAACTTTGCTACGTCGCAAATTTATATGCAAAGTTATTGCAAATTTCTTACTACTATGAAATTTGACGAATTTGCATCGATGTAAATTTAATGCAAAATTATAAAAGTCAAATGTTACGCATGGATATTATAGCCAAAATTTTGTCGCTTTTCATTGCGGTTTTAAACACAATCACCTATAAGCCAAACTGAAACATCAGTACAAATAGCACGTATCAAAACATGTTAAAACCTGCAATTGAACAGCAATATTAATGCAAATGCACAGAGAAATGACATCAGATATGACAATTGTTAAAGTTAACGTTTAATGATAAACTCTATAGATAGCTAATGAAAACAGTTTAAACGATATATAAAATAGTGACTACTTTAATCCTGAAGACTCTTCAGACAAAAATATTGAGTCGCATATTGACGTCATTAATGCCTGCTATATAAACCAATTGAAAATAACGCATATACCATTGATACTAAATGTTAGTAGCACATACTTAAATACAGCAATGACAAGGAGATCATAGTCTTAGAATGTCAATTGTCTAAACTTCTTCTACTGAACAATGACAATAAGCACGTTTAGGTTATAATGTATGCACTACATGGTAGGTTCGGTTTCATACACCGGTTAGATTAATGTAGTGATTTGGACAATACAACATGGCTTATTTAATAAGTTACACACTATTTGTGTGTCACAAGTTTGACTACCAGTATGTATGTCTAAAGCCCGGCATACACTGAAACAAGTGTCCGAACTGAACACAATTTTCGAAAAAATTCCGAAACTTGTTCAAAAAAATAGAACAGTGCTCTAATCAGGAAAACTTTGTTTCGGAAACAAAGTTTCGGAAACTTTTCAACATACACTGGAAACGTTTGTTTCTGTATCAGTGTTTCGGTAACTTGTTTCGGAAATTTTCTCTAGTGTATGCCAGGCTTAACAGTTTATGGATATTTGTTGCCGCCGTGTGTTACGAAGTTCGTTGGGATTTGGGAAGTTCCGAAGTTCGTACGTTGCCAATGTTGACAAATTATCCCATCAAATTGCGAGCTTTGATTCAAACTATATTGATTGGATAATTGTCAACCTTGGCAACGTATTTTCGAACTTCCGAACGAATATCTGAACTTTGAAACGAACTTCGCAAGACAAAGCGAAAAGGATTCTGAAATCAACTGTAATGAATATTAACATGAACACGAACAAGCAAGCAGCCGATGAGATGCTTTTATTTTACTTTATAATAAATAATGTATAGAAATTAATGTTCATTTTTATCGATTGCGGAAAAAAAAAACCGGAAAAAATTATGTAAATCAGGACGATTCTCTTATTCGTTGTCTTTAAATTTCCATCAGAAATTAATTATAAATGAGTTTTTAAGTGACGACATGAATAATCTACATGCATGACGAGTGAGGCTTAAAGGCAATGAGAGGCAACAGGCCTTGAGTGGACGTTAAAGATTCATGAACGTCAAACGATGTTAAATTCTTATCACACAAGTGAACATTGGTTAGCTATCTTATGTCATGATTCTACTGCAATGAAATTATATTGTTCTTACTTAATTTGCTGAAAAAGAAACTTGAAAAGTTAGAAATCAATTCTTGGTTTGCACCTGGCGTCACGGCGGCCATGTTGGAGGAACTTTAACAAAATAATCTCACTACCAGCTATTGTCTTTGGAGTATGTTTTCCTCCAACATGGCCGAGCAGATAAAACATGTTCTGCGAGTGTTTTGAATGGCTTCAAAAACGATCGCCATTTGGTAATTTCGTTGGCGTAGAAATTTTGAAAAATAACGTTGTCTAAGGCGAGAAAATCAAAGCTAAAGTTTATGTAAATCAGGAAAATGTTTTATTACATATAAAACCACGATACGGTTATGATTTTTCTTTGTGTTTTCCTCATGAATTACTAATGAGTTTTTGAAGGTTTTATTATATGGCTTTGTAATATCTCGAGTTCTCATTGGTCAACGTACGGTCTGCAAAAATGCGTATCCGAACCACGGTCCGTCTTTTTCCGTATGCGGACCGCTCTCACGGTTGTTCATTTCGCTGGCGTGAATTTCTAATGTTTTCACACTAATTTTGATAAAATAGGTATCGAAAAACTTGGATAGCCATATAATAAACGATTTATTAACCTCGTTTACCCGGTCTGTGCGGGAAAATATCAGACCTCGGTCTTTTTTAAACAACCTCGCCTGCGGCTCGGTCCGTACTGTCAAGACCTTAGTCTGATATTTTCCCATACAGACCTCGTTTTCGGTTAGTAATCTCTTAATCGCACACGCCTTCTGTTCGAAAAAAGTATGATAACCACTTACCACTAAAAATAGAGAAAACGATTACCACGCCTGTTAGGACAATGAAGCGTGAGTGTGTAGTAAGATAAAT